>JAOWBB010008079.1:0-103033 GCA_028565995.1 Ricinus marginatus | reverse complement strand
TTATGTATAAAATCTACACACGTATACACACACACACACACACACACACACACACACACACACACACACACACACAAAATATATATATATATATATATAATCACATAAATATCACCAAAGAAATGACATATTTTAACATCGAAATTTCTCCCCGTGGTGGTCAATGTACCAAAAACCAAGTGCGATATTTTCAGATTGCTTTGTAGAATTTATATAAATACGTAAGAGAAAGAAATCCATGGACGTTATTATATAGTACGAAAATCTACGAAAAATTATTTTTTAATTAACAATAAAAAAGTTTTTCGGACTCTCATGATTAAAATGGCTAGGTAAAGAGAAACAAATTGTCTGCATTACTATAATACTGAGATTTTTTTATACCTTTAGGGACCAATGTCAAGGTCGCTAGAATGTACAAAGGTTAAGTTTTTGCATTTTTTATTTATTTATTTTTTTTAAATTGATTCTCAATCGCCTGTACTAAGCATGATGTTACAGGCGAAAAATGACTTTCGGACAGTTTAAATCTTGTAAAATCGATCTTGGTTGAGTTTGTCGCATATGTAAAGTGTATTACCAGGACTCACCCCTGATTTCTCCGTCGAACGACAAGTCTTGCTCCGGACAAAATCGAAAATGGTAAAATCCTTTCAGCGGATAAACGAAAAAAAATTTTTTTTTCCGCTGATCTTAGCCGGTCGTAAAAATTATTTTCCCATTTAAATACGCGAATGATATTACCTTAGCAATAATTAATGTAATAAATGTTGGGCATTGATATTTTTGCCAGCCTTTGCGGAGCCGTCGGGTCACGGACAAAACTTTCGGCCACACGTGGACAATACAACGAGGTGGTCGATGCGCGGTCGAAACGACTGCCGGACCGTAAGTTTGGAGAGACGAAGAATGAATTTGCCTCTTTGCACGTCCCCGGGTCCCGCGAACGATGAAATTGCTGCCGCGCCAGGTTTATGACGTCGTTTGAATTTTCCCGCAGCAGCTGTGGCCCGAGGGAAATGTTTGCCCGGGCTCGCGCCGCTTTTTCGTCCGTCGAGCCGGCGGATGGCCGGTGCCGGTCTTCTGCGCAACTTGTGCAATTTGCCTTTCTCTTTCATTGCATTGGTTTCGCCTTTGGAGGCCCGACGGAAATTATGAAACGGGAGCTGCGGGGCTCGAGTCCTTGCGTTGTCGTTTTCGCAAAGCCATGTGATAATAATTAATATTAAATTGAAACTGTTGGTACAGTGCATGATTCAGCGGCCAAATTCGCAATAAGAGTAGTTTAATTCATCTAAACGAAAAGGAGTTATTATATTTGCTAATATATATATATATATTTATATATATAAGCATACTTATTACTTATTTCACTTTTAGTTTTATTAATGTGTAGATTAGGGGAAAATACTTTTTTTAGCATAATGTCGTGTTTTTAACATGAAAATTTTTTACCGTAGAGATTGTTATATATTTTGTACAACATCAAAAAAATATCATAATCACCGCGTTTGCCTTTATAAAGATCCCAAGAAAACCAAATTTTATGTATTAATATTTTTGTAATAATTTTTATATGACAATACGATGGTATGCTTCTGAAAGTTAAACACTGTTCCAAAGATAAGGACGAACTTTGGCGTTTTTTGGGATTTTTCGCCATCTCACGCAGTTTTCTTTTTTTTTTTTTTCTTTTTTTTTTTAAGATTGTTATAAATTTTTAAATTACATTAAATGCCAAGAGGAGATTTCAGTTCGATTAAATTACTCTTACCGGCAAAAGTTTACGCAAATGACAGCATGCTATGCAGCAGATGTGCTCTGTGCTCGCGGACAACATTAAAGACGGAGGTGCGCATGCAGAGGGACAAACTGCCGAATCAGAAAAAACCCAATTCGAACACAAAAAGACGGGAAGCAAAATCGTTTTCTGCCTTTTGCGGTACCGATTTCGTGTGCGTTTTAACTGCGCGTCAAACGAGAAAAGGCATTTCCCGGAGTCAGTGGTGAGTCCTTTCTCCCTTGCTGATGGGTTCAGCAGCCTTTAAGAGCTCATTTCCCTTTCCTTTTTTTGAGAATTTTTAAAAATTATTCAGCGCAACTAAACCGCCGGTGAATTGGGCTCATATTATTTAATTCCTTCACTCTGGGTGTGTGAAACTAACAGCAAACAGACATTTATTGTCTGTCAAAAAAAAAAATTAAAAATCTGAAATTTTTTTTGAAAAAAAATTAGTTAGTCAAATACAGTAAAATTTTAAGTTTTATATTATATATATATATATACATTCTCACACACACACACACACACACATACATACATACATACACAGACACAGACACAGACACAGATACACACATACACACACACACACACACACACACACACACACACACACACACACACACACACAACAATCATATACATGTATATGTATGTATATATATATATATATTTAAATATTTATATTATACTTTTCAATGAAGTTTTAAAAGTTAAGTTAATGCGAAGCAATTTTAATCGCGAATACGTTGATGAAGTTATAAGAATGTATATATATTTTTGTACATAGATTATTGTTGCTGTATAGTACTTTAGGGCAGTTTTCACCTCGTGAGGTAAAAATTTAAGTAAAAAAAAATTTTCTAGTATTTGAACCGTATGAGTAAAGTATGAAAGTCGAATACTTGATTTAAAAAAAAAAAAAAGTTATAATAAAACTTTAGGTGTTATCGCGCAGCTTCTTTCCATAGCTTTGTAGACCTTTTGGAACTGATGAAAAAAAATATTTTTCTTCTGTATTTTCCCGTTTAGTAAATATTTTGTATTTTTACCGCCATTCACACTGAAACAGTCAACGAATCTAAAGATTCTTTTCACGCGAGAAGATTGCGCGTTTCTTTTTCTTTTTCCGAGAGAATCTCGCGGGCAACCCGGCGGAACCTCCCCCCCCAGGAGCGCCGTCGGCTCCCTTTCTCCTCGGCACGGCCAGCAGGTGCCGGAAAACCGGAAGCCGACGGGGTAGCTCCTCCCTTGCGCCGCGCTCGCGCTCCCCGCCCCAACCCCCCATTCCCATCCCCTGCGAATTTTCCATTCGAACCTGTTTGAATTTAAGAATCGCTTTGCGGATTTCCCCGTACAATGCAAGTAGCATCACCCAGTGCCGTCCAAAGAAAGCAAATTGTGAAATTGCTCCGATCGAAGGCGGAAAATCTTCTCGGTGGACATTCCGGTTGCAAGCTGTAAACTCATTGCTGGAAGTCAATGAATTTTTGAAATGTTCTTAGACGTTTTAGTTGATAATTATTTTTAATATTATCCGGGATCGGTTTACAAATAAAAATCTGTGGATTCGTTTGCTGGAGAAAAATTTGGATGAATAAAAATTTTGTTTTTATTTTTTATTTAAATAATCATTTTTGTTTCTGAAATTTTTTTTTTCCCGTTTCTGTTAAGCATGTTACTCGTGAGTGTAACAGTCCAGAATTTTGATTTAAAAAAATTTGTAATTATATATATGGAAACGATTTTAAAAAAAAAATTCTGAAAGAAGTGAATGATGTTGTTGAAATCCTTTGAAAGTCGCCTTCTCGGGGTCCGAAAGGCGGCAGAGCTCCGAAGCAAGAAATGTAAAATTTCCCCGACAAGGTTTGCGGCTTTTCCGTTCCGCGCATCCTTTCATCTGCGCCTTTCTATCGGAAGCCTTTGAAGCTCCGGACCTTGTCCAAAATTAGTTAATTTGAAAGCCGGAAGCCGAAGCTTGATGCACAACGTTTCCTTTTCGTGATTCAGAAGATTTTGCGAGATTTTTTTTTTTTTTTTTTTTCCAAAGAAGAAAGTTCTCGTCGCGAACCGTTCGCCTCGTGCTGCGCGAGCAGACGGGACGCCGGGAAATTCCGCTGTCGTCGCCTCCCTTCGCGGGTCTCACGCACCTCGCAGCAGCATGGCAGCGTACTTCCCTTTTGCCTTTAACAGCTCCTCGTGCTTTCCGCTCTCGACGATCCGTCCCTGATCCAGGAAGTAAACCACGTCTGCCCCGAGCACCGCCCCCGGCCTGTGGCCAATCGTTATGGTGGTTCTGCCCTCCGATGCGTCGTCCAGAGCGGCCTGCACCAGAGACTCGCTCGTCGCGTCCAGTGCGCTCGTGGCCTCGTCCAGCAGCAGAATCGTGGGATTTCTTATCTGTTCAAACACACAAGCGCAAACGCGCGGAGTGACGATCGGTTGCCTCCGGTCTTGAAAACTCATTCGGAGATGTCTTACCAGTGCCCTCGCTATTGCTATTCTTTGTTTTTGTCCTCCGGAAAGTTGAGCTCCTCCGGTTCCGAGCCTCGTGTGGTATCCCGCCGGCAGGCACGATATGAAATCGTGAATGTTTGCTCTTTTGGCAGCTGCCACGATTTCGTCGTGGGTCACTTGTCTCGAATTGTCGCCGTAAGCTATGTTTTCGGCAACGGTTCTGTCGAAAAGGACGGGCTCCTGCAGTTCGGGGATTTTAAAAAAAAAAAAAGCGGAAACAGTTTAAAAATCGCTTGCAAAAGGTGAAATTGCATTCCGATACTTCCGCAGTGTATTTCGGCCCTGAGGTACAACAAAACGCCAAATACCTGGGACACCACCCCGTACTGCTTTCGCAAGGCGCAAATTTCCAGGTCCGATATTTCGTGTTCGTCCAGCTGAACGTTGCCGTGAAAAGGATCGTATATTCTCTGAAGGATCTGCACGACGGTGGACTTGCCGCAGCCGCTGGGCCCCACCAGAGCTATCGATTGGCCTTTTTCAACATTTAGGTTAAATCCTCTGAGCACCTCGATCTCCGGTCTGGTCGGGTAGCAGAATTTTACCTGAAACCGTCACTTTTTCGTCAGTCGGTGTTGCTCCGCAGAAAACTTAAAGGATTTACCACGACGGCTTAATGCCCGCCTCAACCTGCGACATTGAAATGCGTCCCTTCGTGCGCCAGCCTGGATCTTTGGTAACGGAACCGTTCCGGGTTTTCGGTTCGCGGTCCAGAATTTCGAAAATTCTCCCGGCCGATATTTTTGCTTGCACGAAGCTGGGTGCGAATGCCAGGGACTGGCCGAGAGTCCAGGCACCGTACAGCAAGGCCTCCGACACCTGGAATGTGACGAAGAGAAGACTGGCAAAGACTTTATCTCTTGCTGCGAAGTAAGCAAAGTCGAACGAATTTGGGGATAATTCGGCTCGGGACGTTCGGACCAGAACGACGCCGTTTCTGGTCGGAAGGTCGAGTGGATTTTACCTTCATCAAGTTCTTGTAGTGAAGGCCCTCGTCGGCCACCAGCGTACCACCGTACCAGAGGCTAATGCCGTAGCACACGTACGGAGCGGTTTGTCCCAGTGCAAAAGCAACGCCTCTCATCACGGATTTGAAGTGCATTTTCCTTTCTCCCGACAGCAGTTCCTTATCGTAGAGGTCCAGGAGAGTTTGCTCCCGTCCGAAGGTGGCGACGATTCGAATGTTGGATATGGCTTCCACTGCCACCTGAAACACGGGCATTGACTGCGAATGGATTTGCCCTTACGCGGCGGGGATGAGACATCCCTTGCGGGGGATGAAACGCGTTTCCCAACCTTGGTCGCCCTCTCTATGGCCTTCTTCTCCAACAGGGTCTGCGATTGGATCAATTTCGCCTCGATGTACACTCCGAAAAAGACGCCGGGCACCGTGACGAGAGTGACGAGCGTCATCTTCCACGAGTAGAAGAACGAGAGGAGCGCCCCGATCAGCAGCGTCGACAGGGACTGGAGGACGACGCTGATCCTGGAACCGGTGGCGCCTTGGATGCTGGAGGCGTCCCCCGAAAGACGGGCGCACAGGACACCCACCCCGTGCTTTTCGTCGTCGAACCACTCGGCCTCCTGCAACGAATCGACGTCGGTTTCACGTTCGAAAGCAATTCTTTTGCAGAGCGCCATCGATCTGTAGCTTTACCTGTCTGAGAATGGAGCTGAACGCCATGATGCGCATTCTCCACGTGAGTGCAACCCCGGCGTAATTGAAGCTGTACGTCTGCAAGAAGGTAGCCAGACCGGTGACTATTCCGAGGAGCAGGAACAGACCAGAGTAAAGCGAAGTCGTTCTCGTCACGTATTCCGCGTCCAGTTCGGACAAAATCTGAAGCGCAAAAATTTGCCTGTGAGTTTGGGCTCGCGGCGAAGATGAGACGGTCGACCCTTAAGGGTGCGGTCCTACCCCGTAGAGCTCTCCGAAAACGACGGTCAGCGCCGATATGCTTCCTCCCACCAGGAGCGTGCTGATGCTGCCGACGAACAGGTAAACCCATTCCGGTCTGTTGTACTTCATTATTCTCCAAAGCGAAGCCGGGGCGGTGGCTTCCCGTTCGCATTCTTCCACGCTTTTATCAGGCACGAAAGTTATACTGTTACCCGCCACCGAGAACCTTCCTCTCACCAATGATGTGGACCTTTGAGTCTGAATCCTTTCGGGCTCCTCGCTTTCCTCCAGTACCGACGTCGGGGGGATGTCTGGAAAGGGAAAAACAAACCGTAATTTCCCTTTTCGCGAAAGCAAGACAACGTCGTCCGCTTTCCTTCCTCTCGGTTAAAATCCGGTTTCCGGCAAGTCTGGAAATTTCGAACCTTTCCCGCGAACCTCGTCTAAAAATCGTCAGCTCCAGATCGAGGTTAATCGCAGGCAAAGCGATGGAAAAGTCGACTCGATATACACAATTTTGCCTCTGGAGCACCACCGCCGCATCGCATGCTGAAAGGAAGCGAAACCCACCGATATCCTTCGACAACTGCATCTCCAGCAGGCCAAAGTAGTGATTCCTGAGGGCGACGAGTTCCTCGTGGGTCCCCTCTTCGACGATCCTTCCTTCCGACAGCACTATGATCCTGTCGGCATTTTTGACGTTCGATAACTTGTGCGTCACAACGACGGTAGTTCGACCCTAAATAAAAGAAAAATTTATCGGAAAATTGTCGTGCCTGAGTTTTGAAGGCGCCCTGCCTTGCGCTTCTCGGGCGCCCTCGAGCTTTAGCTCAAATCGCGAGCAGCTTTCGAAGTCTGAGTCTGTCGGTCGGAAAGGATCAGGGCTTCGGTTAACCCCTACCTTAGAGGCCCTGCTTATGGCCGTCTGCACGGCCCTTTCGTTGGTCACGTCCAGCGCGCTCGTCGCCTCGTCCAAAATGAGTATTTTCGGATTCCGAATGAGAGCCCTGGCTATGGCGATTCTCTGCTTCTGCCCTCCGGACAGTTCCGTTCCCTTCTGTCCCACCACCGTGTCGTACTTCTGAAAATTAAGTTTTATCTTTTCCAAACGTGTTCTGCGCTTCTGGATGCGTCAAGCGAACTTAAAAGGCCTGAAGCTCTCACTTTGGGAAATTTCATGATGAAATCGTGAGCGTTCGCGAGCTTCGCCGCATTTTCCACGTCCTCCTTCGTCGCGCTGTGCAGACCGAACTTGATGTTCTCGTAAATGGTCGTTCCAAAGAGTGACGGCTCCTGACCCACGACTCCCAGCTGGCGTCTCAGCCACCCGACGTTCAGCTCCTTCACGTCTGTTCCGTCCAGCGAAACCTTCGGAAGCAAGAAAACGTTGGCGTGAAAATCGATTTCTTGAGGACTTTCCCGGGAGGGAAATGCCCAAGTTCTTAATTTTCCTCTTTCCTTACGGAGCCTTCTGAAGGGTCGTACAAACGTTGCATCAGCTGGACCACGGTCGACTTTCCGGACCCCGAACTGCCGACCAAGGCTACCATTTTTCCGCCTTTTATTTTCAGGTCGACGCCTTCAAGTACCTAAAACGAGGTTAACCATTCTGAAATTACCGAGGAAAAAGCGCGGAAATTCCCGCGGGGACGCCCGAGGTAGGCCGCGAAAACGCGTTTTCAGAAGGGCCGGAGGCACCGCCGCACTGCCGCGACTTCCTTCTTGGAGACTACGTCACTTCCCGCCTGTCGATTAGGCGTCGTTGCCGCCGGCAATGTCGCGGCATCAACCGCAGATTCCGGCGGCCGCGAGTACGGCCGACGGCTCCGAACGCGAAACTTGCATTCGGAATACGTTCCGCGCTTTTCTCTTTGCTTCTTTTCTCCCTTCGCGGTACGGTAATTAAATTGTGATCTTACTTTGACCTCCGGTCTGGCCGGATAACTGAACGTGACATTTTGGAAGCGAATTTCACCCTTCACATCGGGTAGGGTTTTCCCCTTTGAAGACAGTGAATCAATCGCCGGAGTCCTCTCGATAATCTCAAAAACCGAAACCGCCGCTCCCTTCGCCTTGGAAAAAGCCTCCAGATGCGGGGTGGCCAGACCCATGTTCATCGCTCCGGCAAGCACACCGAAAAACACCTAAACCACAGAGAAACCCATTTGAACGAACGGAGACGCTCGAGAATGCGACGGCGGATCTTTTCGTGGCACCTACTATGATGAGCACGGACGGCGTGTACTCGCTGCTGTTCGCCTCTCTCGATTCGAGGATGAGCGAAACGCCGTACCAGAAACAGAGGCCGTGGCAGCAGTAGATGATGAACCACATGACGCCGCTACCCGCGCCCGACAAGCGGCCCCTGCGCAACCCCGCTTCGCGCGAGCTTTCCAGTTCGTTTCTGTATCTGTGAAGCAGCAGAGCGAATGCTCCGTAGTGCTGTCGAATTATAAACTTGTATTTTTCAAAATACAACTTCAAAATGCTTTAATGCCACACCTTTCGGTTTCTTTGTCTTCCCCGCCGAAAGACATCACCGTCTTGATCGAAGAGAAAACCTCCTCGGCGACGCTTCCGGCTTTACCGTAGGATTCCATTTCCTTCGTCGTCAGAGTCGACTGCAGCTTGCTTACAATTCCGTTGCAGGCAATTATCACCGGCGCGCACACCGATGTCACCAGGGTCAACTTCCATCCCTTGAGAAAAGCCAGAACGATCGAGGTCAGGAACGACAGGAGTAAAAATATGAAGAGCCCGATTTTTTCGCCCATTCCCTCCTGAATCCTGTCCAGATCCCTGAAAGTTATTTTAAGTCTACAGTTGCCCGCGTCGATACCTGCCGGAAACCCACTTTTCCCCTTCACGAATCCCGGGTGACCGAACCGCGCGAGCAATGGCGATTGTCCGGTTCGACTGCGAACGGGCACCTCGTGCGGAATTTAACCTGACTCCCGAGCAAAGGTAAAAATCCACTCACTCCGTGATCCGGCTGGCAAAGTTGTTGGCGTTGCTGAGATCGAACCAGCCGACGTCCTGCCTCAGGATCGACCTGAGAAACAGTCGCCGGATCC
Source organism: Ricinus marginatus (assembly GCA_028565995.1). Lineage (NCBI taxonomy): Eukaryota > Metazoa > Arthropoda > Insecta > Psocodea > Ricinidae > Ricinus > Ricinus marginatus. Next base: position 93,759 of record JAOWBB010008079.1, on the reverse strand, counting down.
TGGCGCTCTGCTTGAGGGACGCATAGTTCAGTATCAGAACGGACAGAAAGCAAAAAACGAACTGGAAAACCGCGGTTACGCCGCATCCGATACCGAAAGCGGCCGCATCCTCCTTGATGGCTGCTCTCAGATCCTCCTCCGTTCCATCAAGCCTGAAACGATTAAAAGTCCTTTTCCTTAGCGAGAAGTCGAACTGGAATAAAAGTAACCCGAAACTTACTCGATCCTGCCGCCCCCGAACCACTGTATGATCGAGGTCGGAGAGAGACTGCTGTTCCCGATCTTCCTGTCGACCAAAAGCGTCGTGTATTCGCCGTAGAACACTATCACCAGGGGCAGGCCGACCGCAGCGAAAACGCTGCAGACGCCCCCGATGAACACGAACGATTTCTCGGTCGGAGACGAATACCGGAACTGAAATTTTTGAAAACGCTTTGGGTCAGGTACGTCACTCTCTTTCACAAAGACGAACGTTCCTCAATGGACGAAAAACGTGAGTTGCTCACCAAGGAAAAGAAAGGTACGCCGCGTGTCGCCTTCGCTTTTCCAGATTTTCCATTCTTTTCCTTCGCGCTCCATTTCACCAACTTCCTTAAAAAGCATACAAAACATTGATCACGGTAAAACACGTAGAATGTCATTTTTGCACCGCGACCGTACGCGAAGGGTGAAGGGGCCGTATTCGGGGGATGAAACTGCATTTTTGCCTCTCGGCCACCGCTTTTTGTTTCGGACCGGTCCTAAACCAAATGAAACAGACCGAGATTGGGCACTCCAAGATGCTGCTGCTGTCGGTTGAGCGGATGCAGAACGCAATTTAGAATTCGTCGGAGCCATCGCATCGGCGACGTTCTTTCTTCTCGCCGAGACGCGACGTCCCCCCCCCCCCCCCCCGCGGTCCGGCATCATTTGCGACGCGGGATACTGCCCTCCTGCTCAGCCAGCTTTTCCCCGGTCCGAAAACCGCATAACCCGATTCGCACGCGTGCCTCACGGGTTTGTCATATCTCAATTAAAATATTTGGCGTAGTCGTTTTTCCCGTCTTTGCAGTGTCAACTGAAAGCCATAAATGTAGATTACGGAGCCCGACTGTAGACCTTTTAATGTTTGCCCTCCGATATGCGGAATTTTCCTTCGCCGAAGGAAAATTCGCAGTTTTAGCACTTCGGCCTTTTTGAAATTCATAAATTAAACTTTAGTTTTGCGATCCGCTCGAAAACCGGGAACGATCTCCAAAAGCGGTTGCCAAGAGGTCTTCAGCAGCAACTCCGCGGGAAAGGAGGCAGAGATCACGTCGATCGGCAGTAAGCGATTTCTTCTACTCACGGTTCTAAAGGCGAGCGATGGCTTTTGTCCACTCCATCTTCGTTCACTGCAACGACGAAATTTTCCCTGTTTCTACCCATGGCTGAAAGCACTCCGGCAGAAATTTTGCCTTGCGCAAGCTGCGGAAAAGTTCCTTTTCCGCCGGGAGCCGAGCATCAACTCTCTTCTATCCGAACGGAGCCCGTCTTCGACGAGTTCACTCTTTTTCGCTGTTTTCCTCGACGTATGGAAGATTTCCTACGAGCGAAAAAACGGAGGCAGGCATGCGTATTGCGAATGATTAACCCCATAAATAGGAACCTTTTTTTTTTTGCGATGCGTTCAAGTAATTTAAAATGCGTAAGGTTCGGTTCTTTGGCGAATATGCAAAGCAGAAAAAAGCCGAAAAATTTCGCTTATCCAAAGGAAAAGAATCAGCGAATCGACGGCGATATTTGCCACTGCGGCCGGCAAAAATTGTTTCGGACACGAAACAAAACCTTGAAGGAAACCCAAATTTGAAATTTCAAATGGGACCGCAGCTTGGAAAAATCCGTCGACGCAACCGACGGCTGAAGGCACGCGACGGTAACAAAAGTGTGCTTTTGACATTTATTGCAAAATTTGCAACGCGTTTCGAGAAGTGATACACAAAGCTGTCGATACATTACGTTCGTGTCTGTATTTTCCCGATGGCTATCACAAGGCGTGGCACGCACGGCGACAAACCTGCAAACGTCATTTAATAAATAATAATCCGATTTTCTGGATGTCGGCTGTCTTTGGCGGAAATATTTTCACGATTTCCATAATTTCCCGATGCTTTTAGCGATGTCGGCTCTTTGCGACAGTTTCTTTAAAACCCTTTCCGCGGGGAAGAAGAAAAAAATATAAGTCGAAAGTTGGCTTGCGGCACCATCGGTCTGCACGGTGTTCGCCCGGGAAGTGCGCGGTTGAAAAGCGGAGCGACGAGTTCCTGCTGAAAAGTTTTCCTTACCTGCACGAATCGCATTCACGTCTGCCGCAGGACGGTCACATCCATAACAAAGCGCATTCGCTCGCGAGCGCGGTGCCATAAAATATGCTGTCGTTCCCCGACTGCCTTTTAATCCCCTTTAGTTTACACGTTCGCTATCATTCGCCCATAAAAAAGACGAGGCGATAACTTAAATCTGCAACTTACAGTCAAGCGGAAAACGGCACTCGAGGAGTTCCCTCAGCCCTCCGACGATTCCAAGCTCGAACGTCTCGGTTTCATCGCTCGCAAGCTCTGCCCAGAAAGTGTCCGAATGGAGCGGTAACGTGGACGAGATTCGGTGCGGGGACCGACTAACGGACCGACGTGGAAATCCGCGCGACCCCGAAATCCTCTGCTGTAGCAAGCAAAGTAATAAGACGCAACGCTGGTCCGCGACGACTTTCCTCCACCCGGTGACATCGAAAAGCAATTTAAAATCTTATTTGTCCCGCCACAATTCAACCGAGTAAAAAACAAACCAAAAACATTTCAATGGCAATTTCATTTCGGAAATTAAAGCGAGGACGTCGCGTCTGCCTAATTCGTTTAAGTTCAATTGACGCGATGACGGGATCAATGAAGACGCCGGCGCTCCCCGACAACCCCGTCCTGCAGCTCCCGATTTGCCGGGAATTCTGCGGGCTCCCCAACTCTCGGCACGCAGATCGCACGTCGGCAGGGCTGCTGGTGACCGCCGACGTCCGGAAATCGGAACCTCAAAATTTCTCCATCTGCTCCATTCCCCCCGATGCTTTTGGAACGCATTTTCGCTCCAGCCGTCGCCGCGACTTAAACACAAACGTCAAACCGGAGAACCGCGATGCATCGCACCGAGTGCTCGGATTCGGCTCCGTCAATCCGAGTTTGGCAACGCCTTAAACGACGGAACGAAACGGGTTGCTCGACAGATGCCAAAAGGGATGCCGGGAGGCAGAGCAGCGACATCGGACCAAGATCACGTTTGGACTTCTTTTCCCGTTTAGTCTGCGAAAGTAATCCAATATCGTGCCGAACCACCCGAGAGGTCGCGGCGGGAGACAAAATGAGCAGCACGTCTGGGCGCATTTAATTAATTACTGTGAACTAGAAGGCTTGAATGAATCGGTCACTTGTTCGTTCTTGACCAACAATCGAGAGCAACTCATTACTTACAAAGCGAACCTTGGTAAAATGAGACTTTATTTAACCGGGGGCCACATTGCGGGGTCTTGAAAATTGTGGTCTCTGCACCAAATGGCAGACAAAGGTCCCTTTCTTTAAATTTCCTTCCCCACCCATCATCAATGTTACCAACAACCGTCAATAACGTCACCTAACCTTCTCTCTCGCTAATTAAACCAAAAAGCAGGATAACAACAAAGTTAAATAATCTGGAACAAAAAGAAATCAAATTGGATTTTTCATATTCTTTTTTTATTGAGCATCATAAAAGCACTTAATACAATCGCTGAACTGGACCCATGGATGATTTCATATGCAGCGAACGAACGTTCTGCCAATGCTTTTTCAATAATGAAACCAAGAAATTGACTGCCAAATGCACATTCTGTACCAATTCATCTGCACTCATCTCAACGTGTCCAATAGCAACAGAGAGGCACAGAACCTGAAAAGGAACCATTAGCAAATTAGAACAGATTCAAGTGAGAAACAATGATTTGCAGTGGATTTCATATGTAATGTTGCAAAAATTTGACTGGAAATTTTTCACAAATGTACATCATCTGCTTATATTTCAGTTGTCCTACTTAATTTTTATGTACATCAACAAAAAGCATAAGGAAATCAGACAGATCTGAATTTAACACACGGCCTCTGTTAAAGTAAAAGTTTCTGACCAATTTATGACAGGTTTCATTATTAAATGTACAAACACACTATTCACCAACAGTATGGCTTTAACAATCTTTTTGCAATTATAACTAATTGAATAAAATTTACCTTCTTCATCTGAAACTTAATTGTTGCTTTAACCTCATCTACTTTCTGCATCATTGGTTCTTGGTGTGAAAGTAAACCAGGAAATTTTCCAGCTTTATTGAGACCTGGTCCTAAGAGACGTGGAATCTGCTTGATTAAAGCATCAGATGCTAAAAATGCATCATATTTTTTTGCTGAAAAAGAAACAAACAATTGTTATGATTCTTGAATATTGAAATTTTATTGGGTGTGATATGCCTATGTGATTCAATAAAGAAAATGAATTAATAACTTTAAAAAAAAAAAAATTCAAGTTTCGATTATACAAAGCTTACCTAATTTTTTAACCAATTTCTTATTTTTGTTCAATTTTTTTAGTGCTTCTACATCCATATATGGTAGATTATTAGCCGCTGCCTCATCACAATGCTGCTGATCTCCAAGAATGCAAACCTGCATTTTAGGTCTAGGAATATATTTCAATCTGTAAAAAAATGTAATTGTTTACATTTTAGTTAAAATGCATTATTGTGACAGAAACCAAAGAAAAGGCAACGATAATCTTGCAAAAATTAAATATTTAATTAATAAAATACACGGCGCAAAAAAACCATTTAACAAATAAATATTTACATTTCACATATCGAAAAAATTTCCACAGATGAAGAACAATCTTGGAAATTTTGAACAAGCATTTTTAAATTAAGTCGGAATATGTAAAATATTCCTCCCCAATTATTTTAAGACCCTGGGTGCAGGTCCGCCAGATAAAATATCCAGCTCCCTGTCACGTTTGGGTCATTAAAGGGAATTCGTAAGCATTCACTGATTGAGAAACGTCCCTAAAATAACCCAAGGTACAGGTAAACATACTTTACTGTGCCGGAAAAACGCTTGTCTTTTTGAGGATCATAATTCTTCAGCCCAATCTGAATTTCAACCGTTTCAAGAAATTTCCTTTTCTTGGCTTTAGCATGAGCCAGCACCGCATTCACACAATCGTATAGCGTTTCCCTCGAAACCTTTGAACTGGAAAGGAAAATTATTAAAAATAAATTTTGTCATTGTGCACCTCGGGCTGTGTGAGAAATAATAAATTACTCAAACGAAATTAGCTTATAATCTTAAAATTTGGGTCGTAATTAATCAAGATATTCTATTTTAAATACATCCAAAACAACCAAATGACTGATTAATTCCGATTAAAATTTACTTACGACATCTTGATCGTACACTCTTGCACTTAAAAATTTTTCGAGGTTGGCCGGAAGTAAGGTAATGAGAAAAGCATTTTTAGTTAGAAGGCGCTGTATCCGTCATTTCGAGTATTGATAAAAAAAAGTTTCTTACGAAGCTCCATTTGGCTGAGAATAATTATGATAGCTTGTGGGAGTTGATAAATGCAGAAGATAATATTGATGTTTCATTCAATATCAGTTCTTATTCTATTCATTAAATGTAAGTCCTTCCTACCAAAGAATTTTACACCGGATTATGGCTGGTAATTCATTTTGATGTAGATCCATTTAATCTTGAAGAATTTTTTAAAATATTGCTTTTAATTTTATGTTTTAATTATTTTTAACATTATAAAATTTAACTGTTTGAGTTACTACAATCTGCCTATTTCGAAACGTAATCATGATTTTAGTGACATTTTAATCATTGTTAGAATTAAAGACTATAAGGTCGTGAAAACAAATTAGGTCTGTTTGTTACGTTTAAATAGTCCGCAAATTACAACTCTTCATAAGTTATTTCATCAGTGTTAAATAAAAAAAAAGTTGCTCTGTAATTAATTTAAAGTAATTATGTTATGATTTATTTACAATTTATTTTATAGTGTATAATGAGAATTTTATGTTAAATATGATCAATAAAAATTCTTGTTGTCATTTTCAGATTGTAAATGGCAGATACAACAGAATCTTCTTCATTAGTTAAGGAAGAAGATTTGAATGAGTTGAAAGATAGAATGAAATTAATTGTTGAAGCAGATCCTACTCAATATCATAATGAATATTCTTTGAAAAGGTACCTTAGAGCCTTCAAGACAGTAGATGCAGCATTTCAGGTATTTGAGTCTTAAATCAATACTATAAATTCAGACATTCTTCTAAAAATGTAGGTTGCATGACAACCAATCCAATTTAATAAGTATCTTGTTTGTATTAACAAATGGGCTCTGCATTGCATTTATTTTGAAGTTTTACTCCTTGTACAGATGAAAAAAAATACACATTAAAATATAATTTTTTAATAAAAAAGTAAGAGGGAAGAAAGGGAAAGGGATGAAAGTTTAAAAACTGAAGTGTCATGTTTTAAATGAAGACTCAGTAAACTTAATTATAAAGTTTCTATTGTCCTAAATATTTTTCCTCTTGCTGAATGCAAAGAAATTGAAGCTTGTAATTTAAAAATATTCATTATGGAATAAACATTATTTTAAAAAATGTTCATCAGGAATTATTTTCATTGAAAATACTTGGCATAACTAAATTATTTTAAAATGCAAAAGTTTAAAATTGAATTGTCATTCTGTTGTAGATTAAATTTTTATTAATTACCAATACATTTTATTTGGAAATTTTTAAATTCATTTCAATTTTTATCCCAATGTTTAATTAAAAACATAAAATATATTCAACCTAAGATAAACACAAAATTATTATATTATTCAGAGATTAAATATTCATTTAAAAAAAGTAATATTTAATGTGTGAAAATTGTATTTTAGGCAATCTTAAAGACCAATAAATGGAGGACAGAATACAAAACTGATAGTTTAACACTTAATCATCCAGATGTTAAAAAGCATTGTGATGGAAACAAAGCAAAAGTCTTAAGGCATCGTGATATGGTGGGAAGGCCTGTCATTTATATTCCTGCTAAAAATCATAATGTAAATGACAGAAATATAGATGAATTAACTAAATTTATTGTTTTTTGTCTGGTAAGAAAATAAAAAAAGCTAATTAGTACTAAAGATATATTAATAGGTTCTGATGTTTTCCTTAATATATTTAATTGCTTAAATTCAAAAAAACCAATTTTTCTTTTTTTTTTCAGGAAGAAGCATGCAAAAAATGTTTTGAAGAAGTTATTGATAACCTTTGTATAGTCTTTGATTTGAAAGATTTCGGATTAAGTTGCATGGATTATCAATTAGTGAAAAATCTAATTTGGTTATTATCAAGACATTATCCAGAAAGACTTGGTGTGTGCCTCATAATGAATTCACCTCTGTTTTTTAATACATGCTGGGGTGTTATAAAAGGCTGGTATGTTTCAGTTTACAAATTTATTTGAATATGTAAAATATTTTCAAGCAGAGGAATACAAGAAATGTTTACAATGAAAAGTAAACCTTTTAAAGGACTGTTATTCATTTGCAATAGCCAAGGCCGTCATAATATTTTTCTTTTAGTAAGAAATATCTCTTTTGAAAAAATACAATTTTGTGTCCAAAAAAAGAGTATATTTTTAACGGTAAAAAATAGTTAATATATGTTAATATTGAGTAGGAATCATTAGACAAAGGATAGGATTGTTAAATGAATAATAAAACTTGGAAGCTCAAAAAAAAAAAGCTATATCTATAAATAGTTTTATTTTCAAATTATTTACATTCGAAATATTAAATTTTTTTTTTTTTTTTTTGAAAATGGAAAGGTTTTGAAAAATAATTTTTTATTTTAATTGATTGCAGGTTGGACGAAAATACCTCTAACAAAGTTATATTTGTTTATTCAGAAGAAGAATTATGTAAATATTTGATTCCAGACATCTTACCTGATATGTAAATAATTAAAAGTGAATTCTATATTTTGTATACATAAATTTAAAGAGATTTATCTGTTTGGAACAATGGAAAGAAACGATGTGAAAATGAAAAGTTAAATTAACATTTATAAGCTACAATGTTTAGAATTGTAGTTAGTTTTATTTTTTAGCTTTTCCCATACTATGTATAATTTTATAGTAGCATAAATTAAAATCTTGTGTAAAAAAATTGCAATTTTTGAACACTGACACGCAATTAATTTGTATTAGTGAACGATTATTACTTAAAACATGATTCAAAAACCAAAATTATTAATAATTAAATTAAAATATTTATTAATTAAATAAAATTGAAAAATTGTTTACACAGTTACATAGTTTTTACATGTGAAATGTCAAATTTTATTTAGAAGTTGGCTTTAATATGGTTGCAGTAAGCCTCAGATATTTCATCTAAATGTATACATTTAAAATCCAAATTCTCTACAAGATGTTTTACTTAGGTAATAGTGATCTGTTTTAGTCATTTGCAAGGAGCTTGGGAAGTGAAAATTGTTATTCAAAAGTGATTTATGGTTGAGGGTTATTGGGTCCGATTGTTATTGTTTCACTGTGGAATAGTAAAATGCAGATGTGAAAACAAAGTAGTCTACAATTGGAACAAATAAATGGGATTTATTTTGATCTTATTAACCGTAATACGTTTAAAACAAAGATATGTAATTCACGCTTCTTTGTGCTACTGAAATCAAATGAATGCACTTCGCGGCCCCGTTCATAGTTGATTTTCAGCCTGTCGTTCACGTGTTATTTTTTTCATCACTCACTTTCGTCTCCATCATGTTTGGAACAGGTTCTTTTTTAGCCCCGCGAAAGTTGATTTTGAGAAAAATATTGTCCTTACGTCGTTATTCTTTCCTGGTTCGCTGTCAACGCACAAAGCGACTCATCGTTCTTTTGTTTCCCGTGAAAAGTAAAAGCAAACCTTTCATAAATCGGACAATGGTAGTTTGATCGATGGACGTCCATTTTGTTTTTCGGAAAACGCCGCTGTCATTATTATTTTCAGAAAATTGCGGATGATGAAATGGACGCAATTGGGATCGAGCTCGGGATTGCTCGCGGGAATGGAAGCAAATTGCCTGCCAGCGGTTATATTTAGCAGCAGCAGCAGAACTAGCCTTCTTCGAGGAGGGCAGCGCACGTTCCCGAGAACAAAGCGCTCGTCCATCCTGGCAGAGGCCACGGGCTTGAACGTTGTCAACCACACGAAGCGATTACAAACGTCCGTAATAATGGCCAATCGATAACTTCCGACTGACTTTTTTCATCTCCCGTGATATTTTCCTGGCCTTTGGCCCCGTGCGGCAGATAACGAGCTGCGCATTACAAGTGGAGACCGTCTCTAGCATTAATTTCCTTTTCACGTTTTCCCGTGTCGGCTTCTTCGGTGTGCGGCAAGGGATTTCAGAACACAAAACGCTTTGCAGACTGAATCCTTCAAATAAGTCTTAAACCGCTCGTCGGAACAAGCACAGAACGTGGGAAGAGGTTAAGCAAGGCAATTTATGTCGGGCACACGCATTTGAAGACCTTCCCGTTGCGGACTCGATCTCGGTTGCAGTTAAACGTCCGGAGGAACAGTTTCAGATGTCACGCGTGCAGCGCGTCCCGGGAAAGCTGGATATTCGAAATTTGCCGTGAGAATGAGGAAACCGGCCTCGAAACGCGATGTTCATTCGAGGGAGAATCGGGTGCAGTTTCCACGAGTCTTCTGTGCGTGCAAAGCCGATTGACGACACTTCGAACGCAAGTCGAACGTTTTCGGTTTTTGCAGACTTTGGCGTTACAATCGTGCAACGAACGCCGAGAGTCAAGTCGATTGTTTGGTCATCCCTGACCGCGAGAAAGCCGATTCGCTTCCAGTGTCGCCGTGCACTGGTCGATAAGTCAGTCTCACAGAACAAGGGTCGAACAGCAGTCGAACAAAAATGACCACGGCGAAGCCTTCGACGGTTAAAAAGAGCAAGGAGTAAGTTTTTGCTGTAAGATTAACAAACCGTTTGAAAACCTTCGCGAACCGCCAAATGGCGGATAAGCGCGTCGTTCGTGACTTAGCCCCAGAGTGGGGGCTGCCACAGTTTCCGTGGAACCGAATGCGAATAATTTACGCGTTTTAATATTTCGAACAAGTCAAAAAAACGTTTGCAACCGCACGTCGGTCCGTTGCGCCTCCTCTCTTGCTCAACGTTCGGAAATCGGAGTTGCGGCATTTTCGGCAGATTCCCGAAGCCTCCCAGGGGCGGAGAAAACCAAAATCTCCAGAACGCTTTCCGTTTCCTACCGACTGCATTTTGGTTTTGCGATTCGAACCGTGTTTTTCGCCGTGAGCACCGCTGAACGGAATTCGAGAGTTTGGCCGATGGATCCCAAGCGGACCCGAGCCAGAGATCTGTCTCCCTCGGGAGCCGGTGCAGTCCTCGCGGGTCGTTCGTTTCCCAGTGCGACAATTTCCGACAATCTCGGGACGACCTCGATCTCGGCATCTTTTGCGGTGTCTCGCTCGCAGTTCCTTCATTAATTCATTTAAAAAACATGTTTCGTTCACCAGGGAACCCTTGATGGAGTGTGAAATACTCGGAGAAGAATCAGGAATGCTCTACGGCGAATATTTGCAACTGAACAAAATACTAAATGCTCAAAGATTATTGAGTGCTCATTTCGAAAAAGAAGTTCACGATGAACACTTATTTATAGTTACGCATCAAGGTGAGTGGCATCGGTTCATGGTTTTCTTCATTAAACACGCCAAAGCCATCGCTCGGTCGTTTCGCCAGCTCTCGGAATTTAGTTCTGGATCATCCGAGGCGTTCTCGGTTTGGAACTCCAGAAGCCCCCCTGACCGACGCTCTCGTCAGAAGCGATCGAGCTTTCGGGCGCCGACGTCGGACCCAAAATAACGTGACAAAATCAAAAGATATTTCGCGAACACCCAAAACGCCTTTTTTCCAAAGACCGTCCTCCGGTTGCCCGTGCCCGCCGACGGCAGAAGACACCGGACTGTGTTCCACCGTCGCGAGTATGGACCGAAGAAATTTATTGCTCTTTAAAGGTTAAATATTTATTAAATATGTACGAACGCGAATGAGTTTTTTGCCAGTGATATTGACCGACATTGCGGCACAATAGCGTAACTCTGCGTTGCTCTTTGTTCTTTCAGCTTACGAATTATGGTTCAAACAAATCATCTGGGAGGTGGATTCGGTGCGGGAACTTTTCAGCTTTCCAGACGGCGTCGACGAGAGCAAGACCCTGGAAATCTTGAAAAGGCTGAATCGCATTGTCTTGATATTGAAGGTAGACAGTGTCGAAAGTTCTCGGAGAACCCGACTTTCAACTTTCCCGACTCCGCTCAATTTACCGAATTCATCGAAATTAATTGCACAATTATCGCATTGAGATCCGAAAATGATTCCTGAATGGAGGCTGGAAGGCCCTTCGGATGCGCTGCATTCTTGAACGCATCTTCACGCAAGGTTTTCGGGATTTCTTCGTTTCGCATTCGAGATACGAAGCTTTGCGGAAGGCTTTTTCGCTGCTGCTCGCGACCGACGGCGAAGGGATTCGTTTTCCGTTCGGAAACGAAATTCGCCATCTTCTCCCGAAACGCCCCCGAAATGGATCCCGAAGTTCCTCGGGGTTTTGCGGAGAGTTCATGAAGTTTTCCGTTTTCAGTTGCTTGTCGATCAAGTGATGATCCTCGAAACGATGACGCCCCTGGACTTCATGGAATTTCGAAATTACCTCAGCCCGGCCTCCGGATTTCAAAGCTTGCAGTTTCGCTTGCTGGAGAACAAGCTGGGAGTGAAGCAGGTAGCGGTCGATCGTTTCCCAAGCCTTTCCGAACCTGAGCTCGATCTTTCCCCCAACTCTGCCTTCATGAAAATGCTTACTGTTGTTAGGAAAATAGGGTGAGGTACAACCAGAAATATTCTTGCGTGTTCGGAAGGGATGAAAATGCGGCGCGAGCCATCGAAAAATCCGAAGTGGAGCTTCCCCTGGCCAAACTAGTCGACAGATGGCTGCAGCGGACCCCGGGACTGGAAGAAGACGGATTTGACTTCTGGGGCAAATACAAGTCTTCCGTGGAAAGTCTGTTGCACCAGCAGTCGGAGTCCGCAGAGGCGGAGAAAAACGACGTCAGCAGAAAAAGGTGCATTTGCGCGTTATGCGGGATTCGCGAGCGTTCGACCGCTCCTCGAGACGTCCTGCAGGCACCGCGTCATCTTCTACGAAACAAATTTGATCGCCGTGCCGCTTTTTCCATTTTAGCTGTATCCGATCTTTCCTGCTGAGCGAACGTGAAAGACAAAAATCCATTACAGGTTGTTGCAAGACATCAGCAGAAGAAGAGAAATATTTTCGACGATTTTCGACGAGCAGATCCATGACGCTTTGCTTGCAAGAGGAGAGAGGAGGTTCTCGTACAAGGCGCTGCAGGGAGCCATCATGATCACGTTCTACAGGGATGAGCCCAGATTCAGTCAGCCCCATCAGCTCCTGACGCTCCTGATGGACATCGATTCCTTAATTACTAAGTGGAGATGTTAGATATTCGAGCTCGACGTTGATTAAGTTGCAATCAGAAAGGGAATCAATGATAACCGCCGGACAAATTTCAGATAATCACGTAATCATGGTCCAGCGAATGATCGGATCCCAGCAGCTCGGGACCGGGGGCTCCTCCGGGTACCAGTACCTGAGATCCACCCTCAGCGACCGGTACAAAGTGTTTCTCGACTTGTTCAACTTGTCCACTTTTCTCATTCCGAGAGACTTCATTCCGCCTTTGAACAGGGACATCAAGTCCAGGCTGGCCAACTTGTACGGTAAGTTCCAGTCTGGTGTTTCTCTTTGAATCATTTGATAAAAGCTCGCGAAAAGTACTTCAGCGTGGTGCTTAATTCCGTTTCAGATGGCTGCAAACGAAATGAGAACGGGAATGGGTCCGGGAAAAATTAACAGCGCTTTACTTTGGCTGTTAGTTTTCCTAATTTTTGCATTGAAAAAGAGCTTGGAACCTTAACAGGTACATTTATTTCCTCGTTTCACGTTCAAAATACATTTAAGTGTCGTACAAAGCAATTCGTTTTCTTGCTTAGCCAGAAATTATTCGTTACCCATCTGATCGGACCTGCAGACCCTTTTCGGAATCGCCGACGCCCGCTTTCCACTGCCTTCGCTGTCGTTCCTCGGGAGGCCCGTCGGCAAAACGAAAACGGCAGATCACGAACGGTTACGGCAGCAGTCGCCGATGGCCACTTTGGACTCGAGAAAAGACGTATTCCTCTTGCGCTCAATGCCGAAATGCTTCTTTACGTCCTGTGAAGAGATAATTATTTATTTTTGCGAACGTCCTCGAACCGAATAATCTACGGAAAGGCGAAGGCAAATTCAGTTCGCATTCTGAGCGCAGCGAACGCTGGTCGAGATGCTCCTCAACAGGACGAACAGAGAAAATGACCGCGGGGCTTTCGACGTTTGCAGGGAAGGCGCCTTTTCTGGAAAAGTCCTCCTACCTTTACGGCTGCCACGACGGGATAAAGCGGCCTTCGGTTGCGCTCGACCAGCCCCAGCACCTCGCTGCAATAGGCGGAGATCGCAGCGTTCTCCCGGGTGTAATTTGCGGCGGGGAATCCCCGGGAATCTTCGATTTTCCTTTCTTCTGCTTTCTCCTGCCACTGCTTCGCGTAATCCGACATGATCTTCTTCTTCCTCCTGAGGACCTCTTCTTTCTCTTTCCGCTCCCACGCCCGATCCGCTTCTTCCTTTCTGCATCTCTCGGCACGAGATTTCTCCAGCGCGAGTTTTTCGTCCCTCTCCCGCTTCTCCAGCTTTTCCTTTTCCTCTCTCCTGCTGTCCAGGAAATCGTTAAGCAGCATCCTCCTTCGCTCTTCTCTCGCCAGCAAATAATTCTTTAAGGTTTCGGTGCGTTCCGCCCGTTCGGCCTGAATCTCGTCGACTTTGGCGGTGGGCTTCCTTGCCGTCCTCGCAAACTTCTTTTCCCTTTGCTTCCGTTCCCTCTCCATTTCCGCAGCAACTGCTTTATAAACGTCATCCATTTCATCCATTAACTTCTGTTTGACTTCAAATTGTCTTCGCAGCTCCTCCTCGGATTTCAAGTAGGCCTCTATTTCAGTCTTAAGTTTCTTTTTTCTTGCCTCCTTCTCCGAGCGTCTCTTGTCCTCCAACATCCGCAGCTCTTCCTCGACTTTTTTCAGATGGGCTTTTTCTCTGCCTATCTCTAGTTCGCGCAGGTTTCGCTCCTCCACTTTCTCCATTATTTGCTTGTCCAAATCCTTTCGGAACTTTTCCTTTTTTCTTTTTTCGCAGAGCCTCTTGTCTTTTAGCTCCTCCATAATAATCTCGGCTTCCTTTTCCGATTTGGCTATCATTTCGCGTCGCTTGATTTGCTTCAAGCTTTTCAGGCGACTATCGAATTCGATTTGTTTGTTTCTTTCGTGAAGTATCTGTCGCAAAACAATCAGAAAAGGAAGGACTTAATCGTGACGGTGCTTATAAGCGGATTGTCCTCATCGCGCAGTTAAGAAGCGATCTACTTACGGCAGATAATCTTAGGGCCGACAGCAGCTGCCTGGCGTAGTCTTTATTTTCAAACAGCAACGTTTTCGCTCTCTCGATTATCTTTTCTCTGTTCACTTCCATTTTCCGTTGCTTTTTTCTTGAATTCACGTTTCCGATCTTAACCAGTTCGCTTTTGTGACATTTTTCTTTCGAAGTCTCCTTTACTGCCTAAAAATTAACGAACACGGTTTAAACCGGTTTGGCTACGTTCTATGTGTCACGGCTCTTACGAGAAAAAAAAAATGCGGTGCCTGTTGTATCGGTCGATCCGCCCAGATATTTCGAATTCTCGAACGGAAAAATAAAGAACAGAAAGCGTACCTTGAAAGAAGAATGAATATCGGCTGTCGATTTTGACGGTTTTTTCCCTTTTCCCAGTTCATTTTCAAAAGCTGTCTCTTTCTCCATTTCAGTCTTACTTATCTCTTCCAGATGATCGCGGATCCTCGACCATTCCTCTGCGCTTAAAATCCTGTATCTTTTTGCTCCGGATCCGGACGACGAATCCAAATTGCCGTTCCCCATGCGATCGCACGTTCGGTGCCCCATCGGCGAAGTGTAAAAAGAAAAGTATTTGAAGAGCAGAAACAGGAGCTTTTTCCTTCTGGCACAGAGCTTTTCAAATCGATATTTCTTAAATTGGCACGAAATGGTACGATGCTCTTAAGGTCCTTTGGCGGATGGAGAAAAAAATAATTTCGGAGAGCGCCTTTGCATTCGCTGTCGCAGTTTTGTGATTTTTTTTTCCAAGTTAAAATATTTAAAATAATTTAATGCAAAGCGTTAAGTTCTTCGAGAACTCACAACGTGAAATATTTTTTCACCAGCTCCAAAATATTTCAGCTACGATCTAAAATTACTTTACTGAATAATGCACAGATTTTGAACGCTGGGGAAATTCAAGTCCAGAACTGAACAGGTACAGAACTGTCCCTGTCCCACTGGTGAAGAGGACGACAAAATCGAGTCCTACCTCGTTTGGTTCGGCCAAATTAGCCAACACTTTGGCTGAGGCCTTCCCTTCAGCGAGTTCCTCTCGTCTTTGACGGAAACCCGTGGAATGGGCATTACCGGTTGTTCATCGGAAAATTCGTCCAAAACTGTCTTTGTGCAGGATGTCTTTTCCGGTCTGAAACCGCGGATTTTCGGAAGAAGCGATTGAGATGGCGATAATGCGGATTGGATCAACAAGAACAGATAATACTAGTGGCAGTACATTTCTAAGGCAAAAAACTGTCAGGAATCTGCACCTAGACAAAATTTGGTAGATACTAACAATCAGTAAAAAAGAGAAATGAAAATTATTTTTAGTATTCTTAACGAAGATTTTTTTAAGTTAAACATGTGTTCCCACTATTTTTCATTTGAAAAATTAAAAAAATCATTTAAAGCTTTTAAGTTTTTTTTATGAAACAAACCGGCCAAATTTTAAATAAAGAAGATTTACTTTTGATATTTACACACTGTTATTTCAACTGAAAACCAAGTTATTCGAATTAATGGACTTTACCTTAAGAGAAGAAAAACCTCATGGTCTGACGAGACTTGAATCGGAAAAAAATCATAATTTGAGGACTTTCCTTTAAGTTGCTTCTACAAATTTAACTGCAAGTTACCTTATTAATAACATGAATCGGCTTGATATGGGGACAGATTCGCTTATATGTCATTTATGTCATTTATTATTGGTGCAATTCTTCCTCAATAGAAAGACGTATGAGGGCTCACTTATATATTATTTTATTTACAACTGATTATTGTTCGCATGTATTTCTGTTCCGCACCAGAGACCAATTTCATGACATATAATTTTTTTTCACAGACCGGAGGTGGGGATGTCTTGGCCATAATAATCCACTTTAGATTACAAAATCTTTTCTTTCTGATCAATTCATTCGCTTCCTGTTTCGTGCCCTCATACATATCTCTATAAATGCTAGACACTTTTTAGTTGCTGCTCCATATTTTTCAAAAACGTCATCAATCAAAAGTTGAAGAAACATTTTATATTTTCCAACTTTTTGATTTGGCAACTCACTTTCGAGAAAATGTGAAAAACTTTAAATTGACGTGTCAACCATATTGGTCGGTCAGTATTTCATTTTTTTATTTTTGGTCAATATTTCATCAGAATTGAACATTTTGATCTTGCTTCGAGATTCCAAATACTATCGAGTTGTGACGTAATGAAAAAAAATTCTTCCGAAAAATATGCAATGCTTGAAAACAAATCAACGAATTATTAATGAGCTGCACGTCGGCATCAGAAATAGGTTTTCGTTTTATTTGAAAAAAAAACAAATAAAAATAGAAAAAAATTGTTATAAATAAATTATATTCTAGATTTATGAGCGAGATTGTAAGTGGTCGAACAGTTATAAGAGTAAATAGAGAGTTATTACATGGACTGGCAGAGAGTAAGACAAAGGAAAGAAAAAAACAGGATGGGCGAATAGCTGTGATCAGTTATCTTGTACCGGCGGACCTGCTTCTTCAGCTAAGACATGGTTTCCACATGATGATCCCGCTGATGTTGAAAAGTCTAAAAAGGCCAAGGCGAATGGAAATTTTTTGTGACACTGTAATTTATATTTTTCAATTTCTTTTGAACACGATCCGAATTCACCATTTTTTAAAGCTTCTAAGATCTCCGTGCAATTCTGAAATTAAAATTAAATCAATTTAAATCGGTTTTATTTTAGTTTTTACAAATTCCAAATTCCGTATGAATGTGGAATTTAAAATTGAATTCTTTTTGCGAAAACCCGCAATATCTTATTTAATCTTTTTATGAGATAAATTCATTACTTCAGTACTATTTATTGTCGATAAATCTGTTATATAATTAAAGAGCCTCAATTATTTAATTCAATTGCAACTACTTAAAAAATACTTAAGGATGTATTAACGGTACTTAAGTATTTATGTTCTTTCTGACCTAGGAATCCACGTTAATAACAGAATTAAGATCCTCGTCTTTATATGCATTTAATGTTAAATAAAAATTATTTCATTAAAGTTAATAACAAAAAAAATTCACCTCAAGAGTTAGTTCTTCAACATCATTTTCCAGACACGTAACCAGTGATATTGCCACATCCTGCTGCTGAGGTTCTAAATAATACAACATTTTTGCTCCCTGAAGTACATATTTAATGTTATGTTTGTGGGAATTCAAAAATTCCGCATTTATCCTAAGCGCACTCTTTTCGCCCCAAATTGGTTTCATAGTCTGAAAAGAAAATTTTACTAAGAATTTCTATGTGGGTAAAAAATTAAAAATCTTGCAGATTTAAAATGCGTCGAGATGAAATATTAAAATGACTATCGGCTACGTAAAGAAATTATATTTGAAAAAATTCTTCGGCTGCCCGCTTACAGGAAATGCAAAATAAAAATATAATAAATAAAAACTAACCGAACGGAATTACATGGAAAATTTATTTTGACGTAAAAACTTAATCGGAAATCTAATAACGATAAAATCTGAAATATGCTCTTGGTTATAATCAAATTCCCGTTTCCCGATACTGCAAAACTCCGTGTGGGAAAGAATCAGAAACATGCAGTTTGAAATTCATTGAATTAAACGATGAATTAGTTTTTTTATATGTCTAGCTCTTTATCTAGATGTCAACCAACAAGATTTCCACCAACAATAGTAATTATTCTAATGAAGCACGAAGAGAAAAAAAAATCAAAGATTTTAATCTTCACGAACATTTTCTTTTAAAACTAAATGACCTAACGGCAACGAAGGGTTGCAATATAATTTAAGAGCATTTGGTTATAAGCCTCCGTCTCACCTGATTAACTACTGTAAGAATTGGCTCTTCCATTTTACTAAAATGTTTATCTAAGTATAATCTGTATCTAATAATGCACGTGTGTAAAAGAGGATCATCGGCATCAACTTTGTGCGCTCTTCTTATAGATTGTAGCATTAACAGAGGTTTTCCTGCAAATATACAATTTCATTTTACCACGTGAAAAAGACCGAAGTCTGATGCTATTGGTAGTTGATTATTAAAGAAAAAGACATCAAAATTATGAAACACTGAAGCCACCATTCTGTATCAGCCATTCACTCATTCTTTCTCTGACGTTTTTTCCAACTTATAAATTATCATCGGTAATTTCAGAGTAAGAAGAAACTGAGGAACCTTCACGATATACAAATACAATTCCCTTATCGGAATTTTGTGTGGAATATTGTTACTGATTTGCACTGAAACAGTGGTGTCAAATAAACCATGTTTAACACTTTTTTTTTATTCTTTTCTTTCCAGTTGAAAATTAATTTTTTGGACAAAGTATTTTAAGTTCCGTTTTTCACAGACAACGCTACCACCATCTCCCACTCTCGGGTTCTCTCGAGGACGTCAAAACTCGTGCTCCTTCCACCAACATTTTACTTTCAATTAACATTTCACCAATTTGGACCGTCTTAAATATTCGCTTACAGATTTGTTAATCGATTTCGTTAAAGTTTGTTCTTGACAGTATTTCAAACAGTTTTGCATTTCCATGCAGATACATTAATAACCAGAGTATTAAATATCTTTTAAATGTTTAATACTTTATGTCAATTTTCTTGCACCTCTGATTCCGAATTATTTAAGACTTTCAGGAGAAATTTTTCCTCCTGTTGAAAATAAAAATGAAAATTGATATCGTTCGGACCCCAAAAAAGTATTAAAGGAATAACATAACCCATTGCTGAAATAAGTTTGACACCCCTGAGTTAAACAATGGAAAAAAATGAAAGTGCAGTAAACACCGAGCTATTTTCTATTACATTTGAAATTCTTTCACACATAACTGATGTGGTGATCTGTTATGAAAGTACTACAAATGTAATGCTTTTCTGAACAAATAACAAATACACAAAAAATTAGTTTCTTAATAAGTACGATTTTAATTCTCAATCTCTTCACAAGGAAGAGAAAAAATTAGAAACCAAAAAAATTTTTGTCGCTTTTTCATGTTAAAATCAAAGTTTTGATCGCGGCGATAAAACTACATGAACTTGGTTGCCTGATATTTAAAGCTCCGAATTTTAAATTTAATTCTGTACTACTAATGCTGTAGCATAATAAATAACAGTCATTTAAAATATATTTAAAAGATTTTGTAATTAGGAATTGGAATAAAGTTAATCACCTTTCCTATAATAAATTTCAAAAGCCATTAAATGCGTTTGTATTCGATCTGCTGCTAATGTTTGTAAAGGTTGTAAAAATCTGATGGCTTGTTCCAGTGGATTTTCTACTTTCGCTAGCTTTTCCGGTATAAGCTCGTCCTGCTTAGGTGCATCAGGCTCGGCATCTCCCTGTTTTTAACGAGAATGGTCAAAGAAAAGTTTGCAATACAAAATTTCAAATCAGATAAATTAATATTCACAATCACTTACTGCAACTTGTTGCCTCGACTTGTTATGCAGCTCCCGCTTTTCTTGCTTTTCCTGGGCTTGTTTTCTCTCTAAATCTTCCTTCGCACGTTGTTTCCTTAATTTATTGCGAATTTTTTTCAATTCTGAAGGAGCTAAGTTTTCTGGAAAGAGAAAATAAGAATAATGTTTTGAGTACTTGCAGGTCAAAAATGGATGGAATAGATGATGGCAAGATTTCTGACAGTAGTAGAGGAATTTCAAATGCAATTCTTTCCTGCCGGTTCAATACTCCCCATGGAAAAGAAAGTTTTCATTTAGAAATTTCTGAACGTGAAAACGTTGGGAAAATATTTTAAAACCAAGCAAACTGCATTTCGTGACTTCATTATGAATATTAAATATTTTTCTTAAATCTATATATTTAAAATTTAATTTATTATATTTTCAAATAATATAACATTTATATTTATTTACAACGTAAAGACATGTTGCATTAACATTCATAAATTAAATTATTATTAAAGTGCATGTGTTTATACAATAATTTGTTTTATAAATTTAAGATATTTGTTATGCATATATTACGCACGCACATTATATTGGTTGTATAATTTAAAATATTAATGTGGAAACTGAAGTGTAAAAAAAAGGAAAAATAAATTAAAATTATTTACGCAAGTGCAGTATAAACTGTTTATATCTTTTTCTTTAAAAATATGTAGAATTATACTTTAACTTTATTAGCCCTTAACAAGCTAATACATAAAAATATATATTTCTTTGATTACATAAGTGGTATGATCGGCTAAGCTCTTCCAAAACTTTCATTTGGCCCTCTCTCTTAAAAGGTTTAATGGGCTTGACCTAGAACTTAATTTTCCATATCGCAATTATTACATTCAAAGGTTTATTACGGCAGACTTCGAATCTTTCAATTCGAATAACTAAGCCATTTTGAAAGTTCAGTAGGGAATCTTCTTCTGATTGCACTGCTCTAAACATTTTTCCTCAAAAAAAAATTAATTAGCTAGTCTAATTTACTTTTTTTCTCTATTCAAATACTTATTTTTCTCGGCTGGCAATTTTCAGTGCAATACTTAAATTTTCAAAATGAAGTTTTAGATGTTCGACGTGGCATACTATGAGTTATTTAATATTTAGCCTTGATATATGCACAAAAATTTGTTGAAGCGAATTAATATGATTAAAATAAGATTAATGAACATTATTGTTTAAATTAAAAAAGAAATTTGCCAAAAATGCAAATCGTTCACATTCTGCTCTGTCCTGCAGGTAGAACGTGATACAGTTTTTCAGTGTATCTATAAATAATGTACTGATGTCGAAGACCCATCAATGGAAATTTTACTTTCTTCAACATTTGTCAGTGATGAGCTTCATCTTTTCATTTTTTCCATGTTGCTTAAAAAAAAACGCCTGAATCGTGCACAAAAATGTTAACCGCATTGTCTAACGAAATAGTCTTCAAGAATAAATTCAAAATTTCATGCTACTTATGAAAAAAAAATATGAATTTTCCGAATTAATTTGTAGAGAGCAGATCTCGAGTTTTTGCTGTACATCACGAGTCACGTTTCTCGATGGCTAGAAAAATGATACATATCATAGGACAGTTGCTGTTCTTATGACTTAAAGGATATCAAAGTCAAACTATAAATCGTTATTTTTATTCATCTTACCTTAGAAAAATCACATTTGACGAATATAGATTTATCTCTCAATTTGCAATCTTCAATGATGGAGTTTAACACAGCAAAGTTTATAATAGCCATATATCATTTAAATGTCGTCTTAAGCTGACTCTACACTGATTTGTCTCTTGCAAGAGACGAAACTTATAACGACCAATTTCAGACAAGCTTTTGGGGAATGCCAGATTTTTTTCCAAAAAAAATTGCATTTGTTAGAAATTAATAGTTTAGAAAATTTGGTAAAGAAACCGGCAAACAACAAACCTCATTAAAAATTTAGTCTTTGTAAATTCTAATTTTAGTCTCTGTCATTCTAATTTAATCTCTGTAAATTTTGTGTCAAAGAACGGGGACGATTTCATTGCAGAGAAACATAGGCAATAAAATAGTTCAAGCCAAGCAGGTATTATAACAAAAATGGCACCATTATTAATTAATCTAAGAGAAAGATGATTCGCATGAAGGTCTTAATCATTATGAAATATTAAAAATTGACATCGATGAACAATTCAACAGATATTATTCGGGACGAGGTTACTGCCTTCTTCAAACATTGTTTTCAAAGCACACGTTAAGAAAGGATTTAACTTTAAGCAGTTTGTTAATACATATAGCTTTAGAGACATTACAAAACTAAAAAAAATAAAGAAATATATAAGAAATTTATAAACAATGAAATCATTTGCGTCGCGGTTGAAGCCGCAGAAAATTATAAAAGAAAAATACAGTTCTTCACTGTCCAACATTTTTTATTCCGCGCAAAATGCAAAAGTTAAAGTTATTCAGAACTTTGGTGAGCAAAATAGATCGATCCCCGTTTTATACGAGTAAAAACCAGCAGTTTTTCTACAGTTTATCTAACAGTAATTTTGTTAAATGAACGTTAAAACTGAATAATATTTTGCTCTTGTATTCTTTTTTACATATTTTGCAAGTCGCTTGCTTTTTTATATTTACACCTAGTATATTATCACCAACAATTTTAAAAAAATTAATTCTTACGAATTTTTCGAAATTAAATTAAGTGAAATGACAACAAAAATTACTATTTCAGATAAATATCATTATTATTTTTATTAAACAAAATTTAATTAGGCACCAGATTTGGCTACCAGCAAAATAATGTCCAATTATTAAGGTCAACTCATATAAAGTTTGGTATATTCTGTAAAATGAGTGTTATGAATTGCGAAAACGCTCTAAAAAAGACTTAAGTAATCTCTTAAACTCTGAAAGGTAATATTGAAATGAAAACTATTAATCTGATGGACAGATTATTAATAAAAGGGGAGGATGAAGTCAAGACATCAGAAAAGAAAACGAGGTGGAATGATGAAACATAGTAATATGAGAGACTGCGATGTGATATTTTAATGCGGTGGACATGCACCATCAATACATTTTACTTGCGACATTTATGCACACAGCAATTTCGCCTGTTAAAAATAATTATTGTTTTCTGATTATGTTATTTAGATGAAGAATTTATCATTTTTTTTATACTTCCTCATCATTTGAGCAATGCGAGTGCGACACACATCTTCTGATTGTTGAAAAAAGCTTCGGAAAACAAATAGCAAGACTTGGGCTTGAGCAAATCATTTTCCTTATAACATATGAAAATATAATTTTGAAGAAATCAAAAGCTACCCCGGCACTTACTCAAATATTTTGAACACAAATTTATTGAAAACTAAAAAAAAAAGAATTTGAAAAAGTTCAAAGAATATTTTTTTCACTTTTTAAAACATCATATGAATAATTTTAATTTCTGTGTGAATTTAATGAAAATTAAATTAAATTTCTTACAAGAACTGACCCAAGAATCTGTATTATTAATTATTTTTTCTATTCTTCAACAACTGATTATTATTATCCTCAACTAACAAATATCATTAATATGAAAATATTAAAAAAAATTTTTTTGTTTGTCAAGTGATGAAAAAAAGATCGAAATCTACGCATTTTGTAAAAATGTTATTACAGTTTAAGCTAAATTATTAAATTTCTTGTAAATTATAAAATTTTATTATTATTTAAAAATTAATACTGATGCTTTTTCTATGTTTTTTCGGTGACATCATTTTTTGAAAACTCATTAACCTAACGTTTAAGATATTCCATTTAATACGACATATCTTACGCAGGCTAACAGCCAAATCAAAATGAAACTGCCCAAAAATTTGAAATAATAAAATGCAATATAATACTCAGCAATCAGTTTCAAGGCGCTGGATTTGGATTGAAATCTCCGATTTACTCAGAGAATTATCATGCATTATGCACTTAATTAATACATTTTCCATGGCCCAATCATGAGGCCTTCTGTAAATACTGTTGCGCACATTATTACATGCACAAACAGGAACAGGATTAAATAAACGAAGAAAATATTAAATATTGCATAATCAAAGAACGTTCAATTAACCCCCCATAGATAAAAAGTTCGATTAACGTACATTATTCAGCAAAATTTTTGTCTCAAGATTGAAAATAAAACATTTATATGCAAATGTATATCTTTAAAGTCAAATAAGATAAGAGTCAAATAAAAAATAACCCTTTTTATTCATATTATTTTTCGTTGCATACCCGTAAAACAGGTTCGAAATATTAATTTTAGCTAAATAATAATCCATATTTAAGCACTTCTAAGAATATAATTAAGAATCAATAAGATCTAAAAATTACTGAAGTAGTCATTCCAAAGTTTTATACTCCCTTCGTTCTAGGTTTAAAAGGTTATAAAAAAGCTAAATTTCAACAGTGGTCCTTAATTCTTTATTTTTTACATGTCATTAATAAAATATTTTTGCTCATATTAAAAGGTACTGTATGCAGTGAATATATTTCTCATCATATGGCTACAAAAGAAAAACATAATAAAAAACGATTCAATGCCAATCTCACGGAACGGCCCAGATAAACTTCTTTTCAGAAAAATTTTGCCTTTTGCTATTGTTACTACCTTAATGGTGGATGATCCTGAGAGACAGAAAATAGTTTCAATTTCTCAATACATTACTATAATTTGATTTTTCATTATTATACTATTGGATGAGAAATTAGGACGTCTTAATTCATAGTTAAGGTGCTCTTGCTCTGAATAAAATTTTCAGTTTTTTTTTTAGTGAGAAATGATAACTTAAACTAAATAATAATAAATTATTGGTAACAACGAAATCTGCTTCACTTAATATACTATATGAATGAAAGAAAAAAAAAATTAGTTTAGAATCATCGAACCCATTTACATCTAATTGTATATGCACTAGCACAACTACATACTGCAGTAATTATATATAATGCAGGTATATACTATTTCTTTCATGAAATAATTTGAGTTTTAATTAAAAATAAAATATCTAAAATAGAACTAATAATAAATCAATTAACGCGCTATTTTATTTTCGGTATGTTTCAATATATTATACAAATAATTGTTCAAATTTAAAATAAAATATACTGTTCAATATTGAAAATTATCATGATCTGATACATACAAGGAATGTATTATGATTGGAATTATATTCTACATTATTACATTCTCTAATATTAGAATATATATATGATATATATATTCTGATATATATATTATTAAAAAATATTATATATATTTATATTACAAATTTGATATATATATTATATATATCATATATATAATATTTATATATATTAAATGTTAATACATTATATATATGCTCCTTTAATCAGAAATAGTATTCTTTTCTTTTCTTAGAAAACACGAAAAGATTTCATAAATGAGAAATGCTTTCATTTCCAGGTTATGCATGAATAATCGACCCCAAGTTTTGTCTGATAAGCAAAAGCATGTCTACTTCTTCCTAAAAAACTTAACTTTAGTTAATCCACCACCAATGCTAACATATGCAGTACATGATTCATTAACATCAAGTTAATACTTAGAAGGAGCAACTTTTACGCTCACAAATGTTAATTATTTTTAAAAAGAAAGTCGAATAAATTTTATTACATTGTTCATCCTAACATTAAAAATTAGTCGCTTTGATCTTTCAGGTTAAAAGAATGCAAATATTAAACAATAATTGTATCTAATATTATGAAGGTTAATATATATATATCTTAACTGTATTTGCGAGAAATCTCTTCTATATTAAATATTTGAGGAAAAGAATATTTAAAAACAACCAGAAAATGATAATTATATTTGTGAAATATGTCAAGCCTGATTATATATAAACAAAATCTTTCTTATTTAGCCAGTGCATATATTACCTTCGATTTGGGTTAACGCAATTAAATGACAATACTGTTTTAACAGAGATGGTAAAGCATGGGAAAGCTCAGAAGTTTTTTAATTCAATAGAAAATCCTGGAAAGCAGGCCAATAGATTCTCATTCTTAAAAAACATGAAAATCTTCTTTTTTTCACATGGTTCACCATTGTTTTAAAATTAATTTCTAAAATACCGTAAATTTAATGAAATTATGTTAAACCACATTTTATTGATCCTTATAGACCCACAATAAAACCATAATCGGAAATTTTCGCAAGCTTTGTGCGGTATTTCTGTATCACATTTTTATTCTGCGTATAACTCTTGCATACACAAGCAAAAGTTTTTGCGCTGCAAACGTCTTTCCGAAACATTTCGCAATCGTTTCGATCGCATCTAATATCTAATATTATGAAGGTTAATATATATACATATATGTATATATATTAATTGTATCAATAAATTTTATATTTTAATTTGTATAAATCAATAAATTTTTCTTGCTTTTGAATCTCTTTCAGCAAATATTTTTTTAATTTTCTATCAAAAAGAATGGTTTCTCTTACGTTCGTTATGTATTCGTCTTTCTTTCTCTAGAAAATCCTTCCCAAAACTTATTTTACAAAAAGTTATAAAATCGATACTCTTTTCTACTTTACGTCAAAAATTTCTTTGGAAAAAATGTTTATGTGTGACAAAATTCCTATATTAAATTCATTAAAAATAGCGTTAAATTTTCATTTGAGATCTAGTCAAAGTAACAAATATGATTCCGTCAGAGCAGCAGAGTAGAACGAATATCAAACTTAAGTCAAAAATTAAAATTTAGATTTTTAAATAACATAATTGTAAATATTTTTTATATTTTGAAAATCCGGATCACGTAAGTTCTGAATTTCTGATTCTGCCAGTTTGTAGTGTTCTTCTAAATTTATTTTACGTGAAAAGTTGGGATAAAATGATGTTATTTCTTTCATTTGCTTTTAACTTCGTCAAAAGGTTACGGCCAATCCGATTCTCTCCTAACACCGATTTACCATTCGGAAGATTATGCAAACTATAAGAACCTTTGAAAAGTTATTCTATTAATTTAATATAAATTTTCAAAATTTCTACTAGAAATACAGAAATAAGGTAGAATAAATAATTAAGAACAAACCAAGGTTAAAATTATTTATAAACACAAAAACCCTTTTCGTTCATATACAAAACTAGATTATAAGAAAAGAATATAATCTCGATTTTAACATAATGTAAAGTTTTTATGGCCCAAGAACATTAAACATTTTTAAATAATTGTGATTCTTTCTACACTAAATAATTGATTTTAAAAATTAATGAAGTACGTAACTCTGGCTGGGAAAATTTTACATTTGTTATTTCAGCCTTTTTTCCAGCACTCCTGAGCACGGTGCTCTGCTTTAAGCTAATCGCCCGGTTCGATGATTTGTCCGGCACGGTCGGACAAATTCCGTTGCCGTCCGCTTTTAAAAAAAGACGTCAGTGACTTCGTCACCCATCAAAGCAGATCAAACACAAAAGCTCAAGGTAAACAACAAGGAAGCGATCAGACAAACCGACGGACGTGTATCGTGGCACGACGGATGCGCTTTCCACTAAGAAAGCTCAGCAGAAAGCTTAATTCACGGCATGCGACGGCGGAAGCTGCGGCTCGCTGCCGTCGGGAGACGACTTCGCTGCGGGTTCGGTGACCGTTACAGCGAATGCTTACAAATTAAAGGTATACGAAAGCATGTTCGGTGCCCAATTATTTAAAAAATTAGGAAAAATACTGTTATCAGCCACTAAGCATATGTTCAAGAAAAGAGAAAGATGTGAGGCAGAGAGAGAAGGCGATTAATAATGAATGCAAGGACATGCGCCGCAACGCTAATGTATATCAAGGTAGAATTGCATTTAATAAGTGCCGGTCAGGTTTCTCCCACGCGACTTGCTTTCCATGGACTCGTGCCTTGAGTTCGCGTCATTTCTTCAGTATTATTTTGCTCGCGAACCGTTAATAATACATCAATTCATAAAAATTAGTGCATCAGTAGTTTAAATGTGGCTTCTTAAATTATACATATTTTTAGTTTCAATTACGTAAGTCTTTTCGATTGATTGAAAGAGGAAAGAAATTCCGGGATGCATTCGAAAAGTTGTTAAAATTTCCTTAAGTCAGCATTTTCGGTCAGCGAAAATTTCAACTTCAATCCGAATTCACCCCGGACGGCAAAAGCCGGGCACTGGACCGTCATCCTCGGGAAACGTTCCACTTTTCCGGCAGAACGTTTCTTGCTGGCTTTGATGATCGCGAAGAAATTTCCAAAGGGAAAAAAATTAAACCAGCAAATTACCATTTCCATTAGCACTCATCCGATGTCCTCGTCTTTCTCGAACCTCCTTGAGAAAACGTTTAGATCTTTTCCTACACGTAACCCGTTTGTACCGCCTTATTTTCCGGGCAGTGCGACAATTTCGAGTGGTTACTCGAACGTTCAAGAATCAAATCCCTGGCCTCTCAAACTAAAGAAAGCAGACGATGAAACGAAATCCAAAAATATTTTCCTACTTCATATTTGGAGACAAATACTGGAATGAAACTTACTT
Organism: Ricinus marginatus; assembly: GCA_028565995.1. Taxonomy (NCBI): domain Eukaryota; kingdom Metazoa; phylum Arthropoda; class Insecta; order Psocodea; family Ricinidae; genus Ricinus; species Ricinus marginatus. Next base: position 65,114 of record JAOWBB010008079.1, on the reverse strand, counting down.
TAAACCATGATTTTTTAAGCGACAGTACGTTAGTCACGACAATTCGAGACAAATTTTCAATACTCGTTTTGGAAGGACGCTCGCAACCGCTCACTTAGTTACAGAATCAGTTGTATTGAAGTCTTTGAGCAAAGAGATACATTTCCAAATATTCTTTATGTTTAGGAGCTAATTAAAAAAGTGAGTTTTAAAAATTTGGTCTAATTGTTTTCTAACTAAAAAAAAATGTAACGGTTAATGTAAAAATAATGAAATCTTTCACTAAAAAACTTAGATTCTCCGCAAACGGTTTACGACAATGTCTCTTTTTAATTTCATTAAAAATTTTTTTTCCGTATTTCAATATGACCCACATCTGAATTTCCTGACTACTCTTTCCTATTATCTACTTCTATTAGATTTTCTCCTCTGACGATAAGTGATATACTCTACCGTTAAATGCGAAAGTTGCACATATATATGTATTCATATATGAAAATACCTTATTTATTTCGCGAGGAATGTAAATTACATCATATGTATGCATATATTAAATGGCAAACCTTTAATTTAAAAAATCTAATATTCAACCTTGGCTAATGTCATTGGAATAATACATATAAACACACACATAAACGAGTTCAAGATGGCTAAGAAGAGTTGGATCGTAAAATCACTTCGACAATAATTTGCTTTTTCTTCAAACTCGCTCCAACTTCAAAAATGTATGAGATAAAACAATAATAAATATTAAGAGGATGATATTTTAAATATTTAAACGCTGTTCTTATTAGGATATTAATTTATCAAGTTGTGCTCTTTACTTATTCAATGTTGACAGCGTGAGATTTTCACAGACATCAAGAACTTCAGCCTGATTCCTGACCTAATGTCATAAACTATAAGCAATATTATCTCATCAAGGCTCTAAGTAATTCCCTTCGGTATTAAACAAAAGCACAAGACACAAACAACGTGTATTGCCAGAAATAAATTTAAAATAACAGATAATTTCCGTCAAGTAATAGCACACGATTTTCACAAATTTTGTGAAGTCAAATCGCCTAAAAAGTGTTAAAAAGATCAATTAGGGAAAAACACACTATTATTGCCACTGTAGACGGAAGACAAATTCATCCAAATCAATCGATTAATGTAGTTAATTTCTTGTCTGATTGTTACCCAAAAAGATTCTTCCAAGTATTTTATTAGGAAAGAAGTGGTTTGGAGAAGTCTGTCGCAAACAACTAAATTATGTTCGCAAACTGTAATTTTATAAAGTTTAAACTGATAATTATTTCAGAAATAAGTCACATTGAAAACAAGAATTAAAAAACTGTGATATAATTATTAAATATTCATGTAATCATTCGATTAAGAATGCTCCAAATTCAAAATTTATATATAAAATTTTCTATATGACATAACAAGTTGTGCAATAATTTCGAGTAAAACAAATTCGAAAAATAAAATTATACACTGACTAACTGCTTTAAGCATTTTCATAGAAAAAACCAATTGCTGAATTAAAAACAGGGAAAATATTAAAGTTTTATTTCATATTTCTCTTGTCGTGAAAATAAAAATTATTAAACAAATAAATGAATGTTTCACAATATATTTACCCCTTATTCTATAGTGCGCTTGTTGTAGCAGCACCTTCTGGGCTTAAAATTATATAGTGCACACATTAATATCCTACTTGCATGTTAGCATGCGAAAATACCATATCCTTTTAATATCCCATAATGAATGCATGTGCATTCTTCACCTCGGAGATGAACCACGAATCAAGCAGGAGTTGCTGAACGTAATTATAATTATAATAATGAAACTTTTGCATCCGAAGGACAGCACTTGAGGCACAATGAATTTCGTGCCATTTGATAAATGATATTTCACAACTTTCACCCAAAATATTTCTTTTACTTTCTTATTTTTCTTTTTATCCCCTTCTTTTTCCCGTTTTCCATACTTACTGCACAATAATCTTTTGTCCTGCAATCCTGACACAAGTGAATGGACACGCAAAGGATATAATTGTCACTCCTTTCATATAAGTATTAGTTAAAGATAATTCAACTTCATAACTAATTTTTAATCAAACTAAAATTAAATCTGAAAAAGAAACTATGAATAGGAAAATTCGGGATTTGCAGAACATCTAAATAATGAAGTTTTTACTTTGACTATTTTCTCCTAAGGTATGTCTTCGAGGAAGATTTTTTTATTTTAATTTGAATTTCAAGCAAGTTCCAACAGAAAAGATTTCAAAGTTAAACTCGAAGAAAATAGGAGAAATGCAATCTAAATCAGTTTAATGTCCATCACAAATCATACGGCTAGCAATTAAATTCGTTTTTTTTTACTTATTATATTTTATTGACAGACATCGGACACGGAAAACCAATCTTGCAAAGTAGATTAAATCTTCTGATATGTTAGGTTTTTTAAAAATTAATTGTTTTTCACATTCTCAAAAATTAACCTTTACTAAAATTCAAAAGCACCAACAAATCCTAATTGAACTTTAAATTTCAAGCTTTCAAGAGGACACAGTTTGCTGGTTAAAATTTGTGTTTTATCCCTTTTAAAATGAATTTACACATTACTATACTGAATGTTTTATTTTAAACGTTTTAATTGGTATAAAATATAACGACCAAGCATAAAGTTAGAAGCATCAAACTGAGAATGATAATCATTATTTTAAAATATTTATTTAAATTAAGGTTTATGTTAAAGTTATTTAAAATAATTTAATGAAAAAAAATTTAAAAGTGCTACATATAAAGAGTTGTTTCAGAGTTAAACATACTTTTAAATACAGATGTTCAAGAAACTGAAGAATATTATTTTCGATTGAACATTAATTTATAAAATATTTTATCAGTGACTTTTTATTTTAAAAATAACAGGAACACAAAACAGTCGGAAATAATTCCAGATTTAAAATGTGCGATATTACTTAAATAAAAATATCGTTTAAATACTTAATTTTCGTCAAGAACCAGACGGTATGTACAAGAACTAAAATTCAGTAAGAACTAATTGTACGGTAAGTATATTGCAATATTTGCCTTTGAAAGCTTTTATATTTTTTTCTGTCAGATTTTATGTTCTTGCTAAACCAGCATATACATTTTGTAGCCAAATCGTCTGAATAAGGTCAAATTTTCGAACAAGGTAGTCAAATAATTCACGTTTATATTACGCTTCATATATTATTTATATTTTGCAACCATACTTCTATTTGTTATCCTAAATTTCAAAGAAAAATATTTTTTTAAAGTCATATAAAGAATCACAATCAGAAGCAATAATTAATTACGGTGAAAGAAGAAATATCAAAAAATATGCAGAGAAACATCTTACATAAGAAAATATAAAAAATATTGTACGTTATCATTATCCAAAAATAAGTTAGACTTCTCATGGAATTCATTAGAAAAAAACGAATAAGAAAGGAGAAATACATTTTGAATATTTTATAAAAGATGAATGTAAAATAAACTAATGTGTAAAATGTTTGTGGGTGCTTTTATAAATACAGTCTTAATTCAATCTGATGATACTTATGAAAGAATTATATGAAGGAAATAAAGCTATTTATTGCTCATACTCATTTCTTATGTAAAGTCCGACTACACTATTCTTATTATGTACTTCTTACTATCTAATACCTTCATATTTGTTCTCTGCATCTCAATTGCATTACTGATTACGTTTTCTGATATTATTTCATATCAGTGAGTGGATAATTTCCATTAATTTAAATACCGAACACAGACTAAATTAATAAATGCGTGTCAAACACATTATGTGTTAGGTAACAAAACTATGAATAGAATATTAAAAAATACTTTCTTCATATTCTATAATGAATACCGTCGGCATATACAATAGGCTATTTTAAAAGAAATATTTAATGTAAATATTGAAAAAAATATAAGTTTATTAAATTTTCTCTGATAGGGAATTACTTTTTCATTTTGACTGTGACATTCAGAATTAGATTGGATACAATTCAATCTGCACGAAACGATGACTTCTATTGTTTTGAGAATGTTTTAAAGTTTCTCCATAATAACAGAATTAAAAAAACTACTAGACTGACTACTAATAAATACGATTCGTTAAATCAATGTTGCTTTTCGCAAAATATTTAAAAAGTCAAATTATTTTCTTCAGTCACTTAAAGAAAAAGAAAGCGGCCAAATAAAGAACCTCGAAGAAATTTACACAAACCCAAGAAAAAGACACTGAATAACATCGATGAGGCAGAAAGACAGTGATACTCATAGGAAGAATATTTCATTTGGTAAATGGCTGTCACGATCTGACGGCAGCCACAGTAATTATTTTGTATGAAGCTCAAGAAATAATAGTAATAATCACGAAATGTCTTTCTCCCCATCACAGAATAATAACATTAATTTATGAACGACTTTAAAAGAACAGTGAATAAAAACATTAAAATTTCTCATATCTGATACTCGGACGATTTTATATTATTTTTTCGATAGAATCCGCAAACTTAAAAATTTTTATCCCCACTTCGTGTTCAAGCATATTATTGGGCGTGTCTCATTCATACATTGTCCTTTGAAATTTAATAAAAAAAAATTAAATGTCAATTCAGGTTAACTAGAATTCGAAATTTTCCCACGATTTAATAATTTAAAGTAATGAATTATACTGAAATGCCTTGCAAGTCAAATGTTTTAACTTCATGAAAAAAAATTAATAATAATTTTCTGTAAAACCAGCGACTATTAAACAGATAAAAGTAACGGACAGGAATAATGGGTAAAAAGTAAAACAATAAAAAAGTTATCAATAAATTGTGCACCTCAAATGAGTTAATAATATTTCGTACAAAAAAATATAAGAAAACTAAGATTTCTGCAGATTTCCTACATCAGTTGAATCTTTTTATCGACAATATTCAGTCTTAAAATAAAATTTGGAAGATAACCTTCTGAAAAACTACAAAATATATGAAATAAGAATGAAAAAAAATTATCTTAATGTAAAAGAAATCTATGCTTAACTGATAGACATTACAAAGTGAAAAAAATTGAAAATTTGTATGCCTTTTTTAAAAACGTGTCTTTAATGCACACAAAGACGCAATAAGGCAGGTAAAATTTATAATGAAGAATTACAGGACGTTAAATATGAAGGCTTCAATAAGAAAAATTCTAAAAATGGAGAATTTAAATTTTTAATTCAATATCTCAATTTTCAAATTACGAATAATTTTCTGTCTAAAGGACATAATCATATTAAGAAAGCAAAGATATAAAAGTAGATTATATAAAATTAATTTTCCTATTCAGACCTTAGTGACAGGATTAATTGTTTGCTGACATAATGTGACATTATGTAACAAACAAAATATCCTGTTTTATATTAATGCCGAAAAAAATTAATTGTTATTAATATAAAGATAATTCTTAACTAGTATATATTTTACCAATACCTAAAACAATGGCGGAAAAAGCCACTGAACTAAATGGTACGCTTATAAAACTATTTACATTTGTTTAATAATGTATAATATGGAATAATTTCATAATTCTGTTTAATATCAATTGCTTTGTTCCTTCATCGTGTGATGTGGAAATTTACCAACCCGACTATTTTTTTAACGATATTAATTCTGATAAGTGACGATATTTAAAATTAAATCAATTTAGTTCAAAAAAGATGTATAATTATAACATTTTTTGAAGGAAATAATGTACTTAAAATTTGATATTTATATTATTTAAGGAAAAAGTATTAAATTCCGCCAAGGAAAAGTTTAGACTGCCCCAAAAGTAATAGACTGCCTTAGGACCACATTTTTGGCCTTATAAGAAGAAAATTTAAATTGCATCAATTTTATTTTTCCAGAATTAATCAGTTATATGAGAAAAAATTCATTGGCAACGAAACAATTGAATTGGAGAATGATAATGATAATTATAATTTGACGTAAGTTGAAGCTTGTAATTTACTAATAAATAGAATATTCATATGTTCACGTTTATAGAACAACAATTTTAAAAAGATGCTTATTAAATTTTACACTAACACTTAAAATCAGATTAATACTCAAAAAGCGGATTAACTTTTTCGTTACCTCAAAAATAGCTATCTAAAAATGCTATTTAATCGGTAAGCAACAGGTCAATGCTAGAGCTTAATGTGAAGAAGTTTTTGAAAAATGAAAAAATTAAGCAACACAAAATGAACCAAATGAAAATATTTTTCATTTGGTTAATTTTAAATTAATTAACCAAAATAAAAAAATATTAAAAACTTTTTGCCTAAGATAATTTTTTTTGTACTCCTCTAAAATATATTCAATGTTTCGACGATGGTTGTAATAAAAACATTAAAAGAACCAAAATAACTTACTTAAACGTTATAAAAAATGAAAAACAAGTAGTTTTTAAATCATTGGCGATTTCCGTTAGTGAAATTCCGAACTCTCATGAATGTTTTCCTTAAATTTAAATGTCCAATTTTATCCATATATTTTTAAAATTTGATACTTTTTTTAATATCTAAAATTCCATCGCAAAGATAAATTACACACGGTATTTTTTTCATTATGATTTCACTATATATGGTTTTCAGATTTATTCATATTTTTTAAAAATTAAAACCTGTTAAAAGCAACAATTTATATATAATATGCAATAAATGTCTTTTTCTACAAAAACAGAAATTTCTGTTTTCCGTTTTACTCTATTATAGAAAAACTTTCATATTATAGTTAATAAATTAAAATTATAATGATAACAATAATAATAATAATAAAATCGCTAAAATAATCGTTAATTGAATATTATGTTTCTAGTTCAGCTAATTTTAAACGTTTTTTTTAAATTAACCTTATAGTTTAATTTTTCCGTTATTATTTAATAATAAATGTTTTTTATTTTTTTCATTATTTTTTTGGTTAAAACAAATATATCTGATTAAATAAATAACTAAATAATATAAGTCTTACTTTTTTCGATTCACATTGTTTTTGATTTAAAAAGTCATAAATGCTATTTATCCCGTGTTCTGGGGAATTTTCGAAACCGCAATTGATGTACTCGTTTTATACAAAATAAAAATGAATAAAAAAATTTTTAGAAAAATATATTTGAAATAAATTCGTTTTTAAGGCTATGGATGAGTTATTTCATGAATAAATTTGCTTAATCAAATAAGTCGACATTCTTAATTCATTTCTCACGATTAAAAATATTTCTGAATAGAGATTAGATTGAATTGAGTTTTGTATATTTTTCCACATTCAAAAATAGTGTTAGCAGTACAATTTGTAATATAGTCCTAGTACGTAATATATTTGTGTATTACTAATCTCTTAATTTGAGAAACATTGTATTAAGAAATACCAAAAAAATTTCTTATCCACTTTTAGTTACTTATGATAAGCTCTCTTATCGTAATAATCTATTGTAACTATGAATTACAACAAATGCCATTATAAATTATTAACGTAGTTAAAATAACTGCAAATTTTGCACCGCAATAACTTCAATATGCAATTAAAGTATTATTAAAAAATATACAAATAATTTTTATTGAAAACTTTTCTTAACTTAATAATTTAATTTTGGTGGCTTAAAATAAAGTTTTTCTGTTAGAGAGAATAATTGATCTAGTTTGTCTTCATAAAAAAAGAGAAAACAAGGGGGAAATCCGTTACAGATAAGTAGAGATTATTGATAAAAGATACAACTTTAATTATAAAGATAATTCAAAGAAAATAATTATAATTTCGTTACTTAAAAATTAATCAATATATAATAATGGCAATTATATTACATGAACATATTTGAATAGAAAAAAGATATATAAAGAAAATTTTTTTAATGTTTTAAATCTAAAATTTTTGTTCAGAAATTGAGAAATCTTCATACAAGTCACCTCCATAATTTTGGACTTGCCTCTTCATCCAAATAGAATCTGAGTTAAATTTTTGCAATTTAAATTATTTAGGTTTTTGATCGGACTTTAGGACCGACGAACTTTGATATAATAAAACTAGTTGCTTAAACAATCTATTCATTAATATTAGTTTTAAACAGAGAATCAAAATTAGACATAAAAAAACAAATGACCTTTTCCTTGAAAAAAATAGTTAAAATCCATTGATATGTTAATGTTGATTAATGTATATGCATTAGAGTTAAGGCAAAAAGAACTAGATGGAATTAGACAGCTCTAAAGACAAAAAACTGCCTTTGATAAATCATGAACAATAAAATCGAGGTATTAAAAATTTAAGAAACTGCAGATATTTAAAACTTCACAGTTCATTGAGACTTGAAAAGTAAAAGTAAAGTCCACGCCCAAGTCCGTTATGTGCAGTTTGTCCTGTATACAGAACATGCCCCGAAGCCTTCTCTTTTCCTTCTCTTTCGTGTAAAACACAATAATGCTTCTAGAAAATAATAACGGAGCCAAACTTTTTTCATATTCAAAAATCTAGGTTAGGTTCGCTTTTTCTAAAATTTTAGGAATAATTTTATATCATACACTTTACGACTGTAATAATTTAAATAATTTTTTTGTTTCTTTTTTTAAATAAAAGATTCGGTGAAAATCTAATTTACAAAGTATCAAAATTATTATGCTATTAAATTCGATTTTATGTTTTCTATTAATTAATAAAGATTTATCACATGTGAACATGAAGAATGCGCTCTCTTTAAAATAAAATATTTTTATATTGACATATGCTGAATGACATTTCATTTCGATTATATTGTATAAGATAAGCCCCTAATTGAATAACATTATATGTAATGTTTTATAATTATTATTATATCTTTTTATGTATATGTTCATATTTCTCTCTTTTGTTTAAGACAATTATACGTACTAACTCGTATTTAACTCTTATTTTTTTGATCCTACCTTACTAGTCGAATAATTTTGAATAATACTTAGTGTAAATATAGATCTCCAAGAGTAATTATTTAAATATTTTAAAAAATATTTTAGTTAATCATATTATTATTTATCGAATATTTCCTTAATTAAAATTAATTTTTTTAATTAGGTTTTCGAAAAGGTAGTCTGCTAAGTGTTAATATAATTCAAAGTTTTTTAATATAACTCAAAAAACAAATTTTACTTGCATGAACACTGAACTATACAAATTTCAGCAATAGGAAGTTTAGTTAATTGTTAAAAATGTTAGCTTAATGACAGTCTGAAATTTCTTATTTGTATAAAAAAAAACCCTGCTAATTATATTTTTTATTTGTTTCAAAATAAAGGAGGCACGTTCCCTATACAATGCACTTTCTAAAGGCACTTCGAAATAGTTTGATTTTGCAATATTGTCGGTTTGAACAAAGATTGCCGCATACCATTTTTTATTAAACTATTTTTATAAATTAAATTATTTTTTTTGCTATCGCTTGAAACGACAATCTAGTTATTGTTTCATCGCTGTATAAAATGATTCTGCACACAAAATTTAAAAAACTATTGTCGCACTATTTTTACAAACTTATTTTCGAGCCTGGGTTAGAATTGAAATGCACACACACACGCGCGCACACACACACACACACACTTCATGAATCGTTTAAAAATTTCTATACAATTGTTTTTTATGTTCTTTATTCAATATCCGGAAAAATTCGAACACCATCGAACGTGGAAGCTGCTAAAAGACAGAAATTCAGTACGTTAATTGTTATTTTTAATGTTTTTACTAAATCAAGTTTCATGTCCTACGCAAGTAACTTCGAAACGCCTTGACCCTGGCAAATGTATGAATGGCAACTGTTACAAAGATACACATACACACACACGCACATATATATATGGTCCAAATAAATATCAGCAACATAAATTTGTTCGATATTAAAGTATTTAATACGTTCGAGTTTAAAATATTTTACACTACAGCACTAAGAGGTTTGTTATATGGTTCCCAACAAAAGGATTTTTTACTCTTATAGTTTAATGAAAGTAGGACGATAGATCTCATACTTTATAGATTCTTTTTTTGTTCAAGACAACACCTAAAATAACAGTTTCAAGAAAAATATGACTATGAATAAACCGGGTTTTGATCGTTTTCAAGTAACAGCATTCTTACTCATGGAGGGCAAGAGCGTTGAGAGAAAAGTGATAATGGATAGATTTGTATAATAAGTTAGATAGTTACTATAACAATGACATTGCCAACAATTTTGAATTCTCGTTAGTTTTAATCATAGTTACAGCATCTGCTGAAAAACTTACGATTTGCTAGCTAAATCAGATTTTTAATCCAATACTATCAAGAGAAAAATGTTGGAGTAAAGAGTAAATCGATGTTTAATACAGAATCAGATTCGGATTAATCTTGATTTTTTTAATGGATGATACTGAATGTGCAGAAGATAAAATCAGAGAAGCTTGATATTTGACATTATGTAAGTTTTTTTATATTGCTCAGAACTGGTATATTTAACAAATAAATAAGATAAATATTTAATTAACAATAAATTATAATTAATAATAAATTTAAAAAATTAATAAATTAATAATAAATTACTCATTTAAATAAGTAATTTTGTTTTCTGCAATAACTAAAGAATGGTTTGAAAAGAATTATGACACGATAAAAGTCATAAAATTTCCAGCATATATGCTGAAGATATTAAAAATATGAGAAATTACAGCTTTTAATTATTTCAAATATTTTGTCAAAAAATAGTTGGATGCTTCAAGGATTTAGTTCTGATATTTCATAAATTAAATGTTTTTAAATAAATAAGGAGTCGAAATTTACACAAGGAAAATTATTTTCACATATATTTGTTTATTTTGTAATGCAATGTTATAAAAAATGTAAATTTTTGCTTCACTATGTCTCTGTACAACCAAAAAATTTTTTTGAATTGTTTTACATCTTTTTGAATAAATTTATAAAAACTTTATTAATGTTTAAATTATCGAAATATATAAAAACTTTTAAAATTACTCAATGAAAATGATATTTAACAAACCCCCACATGTAAAAAATAAAAAGGCAAATAAAATTTAACTATTTTAAATTAATGAAAAATTGTACGCAAAGAACAATATCCGGTCTTGACGTGTTTAATTGAGAATATATGAAATAAATTAAAATAATTTTTTTCATACAACAAATTTTTGGTCACATCATCATGATGATTTTTATATAATTATTTTTATACTACATGTTTAAACATAAAACCTTTCGAAAATAACTATGGTTTTTGAAAACTTGGAATAATGTAAAATATAACAAGACTAAAAATTTATACCTATAAAAGAATTTTGTATCTACAGTATTTATACACACATACATATATAAATTATTTCTCAGATGCAGGTAAAAATGAATGTAGAACAACGGTGTTTTATTGCATATGCTTATTATGTTTTGAAAAGAATCAAATGCTTCCAAATGCCTAATCTTTTTCATTTGCATCATTAAACTGACAAATGAAATAAACAAATCATGAAATGACATATCTAATGTTGGTGCTCATAGCATAAGAAGGTTATTAAATGATTATTCAAGGTTTACCAAAATAAAAATGTACCATTTTCCAAATGAAATTTTTTCTTTCTGCAGAATTTTCACGAGTTTTTTCTTTCCTTTTTTAAAAAATTTCTCACGAAAATAAAAATGATCAAATCTGTGGCATTAACAAATGGTTCTTCGCGTTATCATTAACAAAAAAGTGAAGGAAACTAACTTTTTATCCTGTAGGCGAAGCGAAGGCATTCAAGTACATTATTTAACAGAAGATGACGATGACATTTCAAAAGCTTACATGTCCGGAATGCAGAAATAACTAAATTTGCTAATTGGGAGCTGTTGCTTGAATAACGCGAACCTTCCAAGGAGATTAGTTTAAGAATACCAAAGTCAGCCTTTTTATCAATATAATTGTAAACATAAGCTTAATCAAAAAATTTATATTAAATATTCTCAGGAGGAAAAATGAATATGCCTGAATAACCAATCTCGGTATTATCGAAGACAAAAAATAAAATTAAAACTAAAGCTTCAAACTAACAGTTAAAATAGTGCAAACTAAAAATATTTGGTTTTTTGCTTCTCTTTACCTCTCTTTTATTGTCATGTAGATCTGGTATTAGAGCAAGGTTAGGTGAGGGCGCGGTCCCTTTAATGTCCGACTGCCATTCAATTGCGAGAATTACCGGACCAGATTTGTCCTTGCATTTTTATCTCGTAAGTCGTTCCTAGTCCATTTCTAAATAGCAAAAAATATGAAAAAAACCTTGCACTCTAAGCTTTCTCGATATATTTCAGAGGTAAAAAGTAACCGGATCCTTAAGCCCTATATTTTATTGCCTGAATTATTAACCCATTTCTAACCCAATGGACTTCACCTTAATAGAGTCAAAATATTCACAGGTTGCGTGTGCACATGTTCGCTCGTCCTTTTGCAAAAAAAAAGAAGTTTTTTCGACCATTTGCCAAGTTAACTTCTTGTTAAAATAAAAAACTTTTAAGGCCAAGGAACTGTTTCGCACTGGTGAGCTGGAAGTGCAATTTAGAATATTTGGATATTCGTGATTAATAACGAAAAAGTTAATTTTCCCTACGTTCGCCCAGAATAAAATCAATTTAATTAATTCAAAAGATAAAAAAAACAAAATCTCGGATTTATTTAATTATATTACTTAACACCAAAGCACAATAAAAAAATTACCAAGGGCACTGACTGCTATGCACTATTCACTAAATTATTAATATAATTGTCATGAAATATTGCGGAATTGAAATATTACTAGCGATATTTGTATAAATCTGTGAAGTAACAACCGCGGACAGATTGTTTCGAAACCTAACCTCAAACTGATACAACGCTTTTTAAGTCAGAATTTTCCTTTACTTATTCAGATAGATACTAAATCATTATTCTTTCAAAAAGTGAATTTCGTACCTAAAATTTCTCAATATTTTAAAACCCTTAGTTACGTTTCTGCAAATCTCCATGAATTATATATTGTTTTTTTTGTTAAATTTTAAAAAAGCTTAAATTTCAAATAATTTCAATAAATTTTTTTCTAAAAACTCAAAGTCTTAAATCCGCGAACGAGGAAGACTAGATTTAGAAATGTTATAAATGACAATCTAATTCCGTTTCAAATTCACAAAGTGCACTGTAACTAATTTAAGCAGAGAACTAGCCTTCGAAGAACCTGATGTATGACACAGGAATTGATTTTATCTCCAAATTTGTTTCCCTTGATGATGAAACGCTGTCGGACTGGGGATCTAAAAATTTCCGAAACCAAATCAAATAGGCGGCGGAAAATGCAGCAATCCTTAGATTTTTTTCATACCAGACTTGCTTTTCACTGAAACTACATTACTGGCTTCCGGACATTATGTAAACCTCAGGAATAAGGTAAAACATTTTATGAGCACTTTCGCAAGAAACTGTTTTACAACTGACTTTCAGATACATCACGCCTGCAGAAATTAAGACACGCTTTAGTAATAGCAATATTTGCCACACTTTTAACAGAATAAATTTTATTAAATCACTCTCAGCAATTTAAAGTCAGAATCTGAAGTTCGTTTTAATGTGCTAAAATTATTCGAATGGAAGACCCTAAGATTAAAGATATAAATATGTTTTCATAACTTGATTAAAAATAGTGATCCTAAAAATTATATATATTTCATCAAAACTGGCGAATAAAGCGTTATAAATAACATCCAGCAGAAATAATTGTGCACCTATCTCAATTCAATTATAATTTTCTTATGAAATTAAAACTACAAAATTTACAAAACAAAATTTAATAATGAAGAAGAGCACAAACACTGATAAATCATCTTTCCGATAAATCCATCTAATGTGGCACCCAAGAAAATACATTAATCGAATTGCGTTTTAAAATGTTTTCTGAATTTTTTTTATTCCCGATTTTTAGTACCTAAACTTTTAAAACAAAATTTTATACAAGAAATAATTGCAATAAATATCGTTAAACATAATCGTAATAAGGTTTTATTATACATTCAAGATTCAACACAAACTTTTTTAGTATGCTTTTTCGTTCATACTTTAAAACAAAAACAAATATTTTTGAAAGAAATTTAAAAAAGGTTATAATTTGAACATTTAAATTTATAAATGTTAAATCATGAATAGCTACTTTCATATTGAATAAGGATTGCTTGATATTGCTTAAAAATGTCATCCTCGGAATATTATTTTCTAGAAAATGTAAAGTAGATTCCATAATTTTGTACTTTCGACATTATATTTATTTTGAAAAGACTTTATTTATAATGTAGGAAATAATTCCTAAATATAAGAAAAAAATGAATTACATTCGATGATGAAATATATATCGATAAAAAAAATACACTGCATAATTTTCAAATAACAGATTTATTGTAAATGGAATTTGATATTCTGTTGAAGTGACTCCCTATCCTGGAATTCGAGCCTTATATGATAGTAAGGTTAAAATGATATATAATAAATTTTATCTTTGGGGATTAATGCAAAGAAATTTTATAAGGCCTGATTTATCAATTTGTCATTTCTATCATGGAACAGTATTCTGTGCACTCACAATTTGGATAAACGTGGAGAATTTAAGATCCTACTTCGTTCCTGTTCAAAAATACTCAAATTTTTTTAAATTTCAAACTCAAGATGAGAAAATTAAAAAACAAAGCAGTAATTCAAAATTATGAATCAAAGAAAATTTTGAAAATCCTAATACATAATACAACAAAGATTATCGATGTATTCGAATACGGAATGAACCGAGATATATTCTGAAAATAAGGAATAAAATTACATAATTATTGCCAATAAACTTTCATAACAATAATTTTTAAACTGGCAGAATATAATAGATGTAACAAATATTGGATGAAATGAATAGATGCAAGAGATGACGTATGATAAAAAACGCTTGAATTATTAAGGCTCTCGAGAGAACCAAAATAAGAATATCGTATGATAGTCATCACTTGTTGCAGTGAAAATTTACGAAAGGCAAAAATTAAAATGTGCCATATAAATCAAACATTTATATTTGACTTTGACAACAAAATAAAAGTAAATCACTCAGCAATGTACTAAAAATGCATGTATAGCATCATTCACTTCTCAAGATGTGTGGAATCGAAAGTAATTCATTTTTTATTTATCAACAGAGGGCAGGCAATTGGATCATAAAAATTATTAAATTGACGACTCGTGAATAATTACAATTTAACTATATTTTTTTTAACAGTTATGCCTTTCTTCATTCGAATAATTTCGGTGCTGTTAATAAGTAAAGACATTGTATTCACATTCAAGACTTGGTCTCAACAAATGAGAATCAATTTATTCTTTCAGTCGTAGAATGCACACATTTTACGACAAAAAGAACAATGTGAAGGATAAAATAAAGATGCTTTTCAAAAATGATGTTAAATATCCTCGAGCATCAAATAACATAGTAAAATTACTTCACAAAAGTTGAAACTAGAAATTATTTTTTCACCAAATTACACCAAGTTAAAACACAACGAAAATGAATTTGAACGAAAATAATGTAAATTCAGATGAATTAATCGAATTCCTTTTGTAAAATTATTTGCATTTTTATATAAGTATTTTTAGTTCATAAAACTATTTAAAGTTTTTATATACAAATATTGAAGTAAAATGAAATATACCAACTAATTAAAAAAAGAACATGTCAAAGTACTAAAATAATTTAATATTTATTACATCAATTACTTCGGCAAATAATTATAATTAATTTCAATAAATACGATTTACTCTTAATATTACATTGATAAATGTATATTTGCAACTTTTTAACAAAGACTTTCATTTTTTGTTAGAATAAAAATATTTCAAAAAATCACAAATGAAAAATTGAAAATATTTATTATGCATGGAAAATCATGAGTATTCTAATAAAGTTCTGACTATGAAAAATCAACTTGAGAATTGCATTGAAAAAGATGGAAATTCTCATATTTTAAAAATTCATGTTGTAATATCTCGCGTTCAGGCGGTGCGATATTAATGCTTTTGAGGGATTCCTCATAAAGCAAAATGAAACAACTTGTAATAAATGAGAGTTCAACAGAGAATCGCAGAAGAAAATATATTTCAGTCCAGGCTTTTTGAGGAAGAATTATTACGTAACTCTGAAATTACATACAAATTTTTTTTTATCATTATATGCCTAAATTAATGTTTAAATAAGACCCATTTTTATTCTTTTAATGAGTAATTAAGACTAATTTTAAATTTTTTTAATGCAAAATTACATGTGATAACAGAAATTCATTAGACATCTCATTCTAAATTTCTGAAATTCATAAAAACAATTATGCAAATAAGAGGCTTATGCCATCAATATAAAAAATTTTCAATTTTTACACTTTTCAAAGTAAGTCTTTTTTTTTGGAAACTTCTCAAATTTGAATAATTATTGTTTTTATTTGATATTTAATGCTATTCTTTTCAAGTAATCCGTCTAAACATAACTTTAAAATTTCCAAATACAAATAAGCTTTTATTTTTGTTTACCCCCAAATTATGTATTACATATTAAAACAATTTATAATGGTTAGGATAAAAAATTCTACTGTTATGTAAACTTTTTAAGCATTTAAAAGATTATTGCAGAATGAACTTGTGCAAAAGAAAAATTTATTCTACCCCAAACCACTGGTTTTGTTTCTCTTCTATTTTCTTAAATTCTGTAATTTTTTACTTGCTTTGTTTCTATAACAATAAAAATGCTTTTCTATACTCTTTAATATTTAAACAGTGAAAAATAAAAATACTTTAATTAAAAAATAATTATTTTACCTTTGAGATGTTAATGTAATTGAAATTTAAATGTAAGATAGATTAATGACAATATGCAAGATTGAGAAGATATCACCAATTATAAAAAACGAGCTACTTGAAGTGATTTGAGCTAATAAAATATTTATCTTTTAGAATTTTATTTTGCAATAGTTTTTTTGGTGTAAGAGCATACAAGGCGTTTCTTAAGCAAGGTAGCTAAATCAGTTTGAATAAAGTTGGACATTTGAAAGGTATTATTCTAATCAAAAATTATTTTTAGGAATAAGTAAATTAATTAGTTTTAGATTTGTTTTATAAAGATGAAAGACGTCAAAAATAAAAAATATATTCAAATTTCTTAAAAAGACAAAAATTAACCTTAATAAACATTCAACTGAATTAGAGAAATATACTTTGTTATTTGCTATGGTGACCAAACTCTATAAAAGTATATATATTATTTCGCCTCTGAATGATTTCTATAATCGTGCAGCCTTGAAACCTTGAATATATATTGAGATCAATAGGAAAATAATTGTTAAACAATTTTTTGCCGAACCAAAACCATTTCACAGTTCACGAGTGCCCTACTTAGATCTTTCTAATAACAGTTTACAACATACATATACATCATTCTTCAGAATGATTTAAAAGAGCTTTTTATTGATGTTATACAAATTTTTTAATAATTTCAATTCTCTTAAGTCAAATTTAAAATATCTGAGTACAAAAAACAAAATTTTTATACGATTTAATATTAATATTCATACAATCTCAGTATTTATAAAAGATGAGATAGTACGGTTTCTATCTTTTTAAAATATTTCATAACAGATCGCAATTTTTAATACTTGATCCTGCTGCTCGGTCTTCTCAAGACTAAATTAAATGGTAATTGACAACGAATTCATATTATAAAGGAATAAATATCGCAGTGCATTGTGCCTTTCTTCTATAGATAAAACTAGGAAAGAATGTTTTGTTTACAAATGTCAGTTTTGAAATAAGTAACCCTTTCAACTTATTAAAGATATTTTAAAACTGGATGGATTTTTGGTAATGATCAATATAATTTTAAAATGAAAAAATTTTTTAATCAACAATGTGAATGAGACACGAAGAACAAAAATATCATTGCCATCGAACAATTGCAATAATTAAGACATTTGTTTCTAATTTGCCGAACCTTTATGGAAAATATTTCTTAAAAATTTTTTATAATTGGAAGAAATTATATGAAATTTCCACAAACGATAACTCCTTCAGGGAATCGATATTCTTTCTTCCAAATAAAGAATCATCAAAAAGCTGGATTTTAATTTGGCAACTCGACGCAGTAATATAAATACTTTATTGTCATAAATAATTTAAGCCAATATTATGTTTTTTCTGTTCCAGAAAAATCAAAAATTTCTCTAAAGAAATGTATAAATGATTTTCTTAATTAAAATAGAAATCATTAAATTATTACCATTATAATTAATATATCACTAAATACATCTGTAATATAAAAAGTATAAAATAAATTTTTTGAACTTGCAAAAAATGGTATCTATTTGCCATCACACTAAATAAATCAAATAAATTATTTTGCAACATACCTATTCTTATTCTCAAAAACTCACACAATCACGAATAAATGGGGCAGCTTATTATTGTTATTAATTTAAAATACATAATATTCTTTAAAATCCTATTTCTTTAACAATTACCGCTGACTGAAAATATTAATTTTTATTTTTTAATATTTATTTAAATTAGTGTCATATCATTAGCATGTTACATAACTGAAAAGGGCAAAGCTAGTTATTAATAAATAAATTTAAATAAGAATTTAGAGAATTAAATTAAAATCATATTTTTTTTCCAGATGGAATCGAAAGCAATTGCATCAATCCTTTTTTACCTTGCGGTTGGACTTGTATTTTGCGTTGGAGAAGATGGAGATTTAATGGCTGTGGAAACAATTAATAATAACATGCAGAATGAAGGTACTTCACGATACAAAACAAATGTAAGACATAAGGAGTCAAGGCAAAAACCAGAGGATTTGATTAAATTCGTACAAATTACTGAAAATGTAGAGAAAAGTAAATATCCGATATCGATTATTAATCCATTTGAATATGAAGCGTATTCAAGCAGGAAAAACTTTTTTCCGAACATAAATAAGCGCGAAAATAATACAAATACCGAGATTCGTACGAAAAAGAACCCGACACGTTCAAGAGGACATTATTTTACCAGCGAAAGAAACACTTATGAAATAAAGGCGAATGTCGGCAGAGAATTCATAGACGAAGGAAAAAAAGGCGATATGGAATTCGCAAGTTCAATGAATACAAAAGCGGCAAAGGAAGCGACTATTAAAGAAGAAGAAGAGGAGAAAACCCTTGCTCAGCAAGTTGCTGATGGAAAGTACGGTTTAATTCAAAATGAAATTTTTGCGAACGGATCAAAACGACCAGGAATATTGAGTTATTTGGCCAATCCGGAAATTCCAAAAGACACCAAGTTGAATCTTGGAGGCTTGGAGAAAGATGAAATCTGGTTGGCCGAAGACCATATTCTGGTTCTTCGGGGCGGAAAATTTGGAGGGCAGCGCGAGAACGAAACTTCTGCATCGATTTGGCCTCCAATCGATGACTACATCGCGCCAAATCGTCAAGTGAAAATACCAAATAATCCTAATGTCCCACCACCATTTCCAGTGCAACTTACCGAAGATGGACCTTTAGAATTTATAAAGGGAAAAACAAATCCCGAAAAACTTCCTTCCTTCCCTCCGCTGCCATTTCTAACGAATAAGATTCCGTTTCTGCCAAACGAAATTTCACACTTTATCCCTCAAAGTAACAAAAATCAATCTTTTCCAACACCGCCCTTTTCTTTCCCGCCATTTTGGGCTAACTTTCCACCTGGATCAACTTTCCTAACTCCACAAGTAAATGCTTCGAACATTGATGAGGACGACCCATCTATTTATTATCCACCCAAATACGATTTTTATTATCCCACATCTAATGAAACTCTGGTTCCTCCAGGCCCACTAGTTCCAGGTATTATTTTGCCTCCTCCTCCTGATTTTTTCTCTCCCTTAGAGAACGAAACAAATGTTCAAAAGGAAGACGACAAAAATGAAACCGATATAAATCTTAACATTATTACCAAACCTTTTGTCGGAAGAAAATATCTACCGGTAGAGAACAAGCAGCTCTCGAAATCTAGAATTCACAATAACAGAAACTTCAAGCAAGCCACTTCGAACGACAGGGATCCCTCCGTAGCATCCAAACCAACAAAAACCTTGGGGGATCCTAAAAACTCGATACAAAATTCAGTTCCGAGTCAAATATATCCAGAAAAACCATTCAATTCTTTGAAAATAACGAAAACAACTAACTTAAAAGTTCCGGAAGAGGAAACTATCAAAAACTTTAAGTCGACGGCGTTAAAGCCAAATAAAAAAGGACCAATTTATCATCCACTTCCGACCACCAGTCCAAAGCCCAATCACATAACTCTTCCTAACAATCTTTCAAAGGATATTTATATTATTACAACCACAGAAACGGAACACGTGATAGAAGATACCCATAAAAAAAGCAAGGAAAGAAAGCCAACCGTACATGAAACTATCAATCCAGAACTACATCCTCTGAGAAGCCTCCTGAGACCGAACGTATCCGTTAGTTATACCGGTAAATACGGACACTTGCCAGCTTCAACCCCATTTGCTTTTTCTCAATCGGACAAGCAGTTTCACATTACTAGTGGGCATTACATAACGCAAAAGCCTCCAGATACAATGCAAAACACCGTAACTTTCACGTCGGATGTTAATATCACGCCCATTCCAATTGTCAAGAAAGTTCCCCTAAGACCCATCATTCCCGAAAATATGAATACGCCTTCGCCAACAATAAAGCCCACCAAGGCAACCTTTTACTTCTACGAGGAGACTTCGAAAACGGAAGCACCCAAAAAAATTATTCATTTGATAGAAGCAACGAAACATGGCGCACCCAACAAACCTGAATCAAATAACGAAATCGGCTTGGTTACACAATATTTCAATTCTCCGACATCGACAAGTAAAACGCCAATCAGACAGTTTTTAGAAGAGACGTTTCATGCATCGAATTTGTTTCAACCTCATGACCATAATGCTGAAATTAATGGTCAAGGAACACTAAAGAGAGAAAAACCTAAAATTAAACACCTTTATGGAAGTAACAATTCACCAAATTCGAAAACGAAATATCATTACATAACAGAAGTGTCTCCAATACTTATACCGAATCTCGAAATAAAAACATTAGAAATACAAAACTCCGGATCGACGGGACTGCAGAAAGTAAATGCAGACAAAGCAAAAATTTTGTCTGCACCAACACCATATTTCACGCAAAAACTTATTTCAACATCTCGACCGGAAAAATTAAACCACTTTTCCACCCCGTTTGCGCCTATAAATCCAAACGCAAATGTTCACTCTTTCATACCGTCAAGTTACTACGCCACTCCAGGTCCGGAGCAAATTCACTTCACGGCCCAAGAACAAAGTCTTGTCGACGATATCACCAAAAACTATTTCACAATATTCGGCCAAAAAATAAGCCCGGCTTCAACAACACCATTAACACCCATCAAAACAATGAAATTGAACAGTTTCTTAAATGCTGGTGGGAAAAATATTCAAATCATTTCGGAGCCCGGAGTCACCTCTAGCCGACCAATAAATACGAAAACTTACAATAAAACCATTACGGTTAAAACTCCTCCGTCAGCCCAATCTCATTTCGAGCAATACCTGAAGGAACTTACTGGCGAAGACCAAAGAGATTACATTATCACCGACGTACAAGGGAACATCAAGAAAGGAAAAGGATTTTTTTCGCTGGGATCTATTTCCAGCGTATTTCCGTCTCATTTGTATTCTTCAGGATCCATTCCATTTCGGCCGTACAGAGTCGACGCCTCTGTACGACCATATCCGAACACCGGCAATACTCGAAAGGTGATATATTCACCGAATTATTCTACTACACTTCGCCCAGTTGTCGACATAGAAATAAATCCGCAACTCATTCAACAAGTAAGTTCGACCTCGAGACCTATTCGCATTGTTCAATCGTCGATGCAGGATCAGAAGGCTCCTTCGACGCATAACGTGGGCCAGTACTTACAAGAAATAACTGGTTTAACTAATCCTACAACTGCAAAACCTGTAAGGGTCAAAAGCCGACCGACCAAACTGCTATTTTTGTCAACGGGATCTCCGCTCCAAAATATCCATTTTCAAAGTCCTAATTTGTCAAATCCTAAAGATGAACAACTGAGAGGACCGATTTCCTTGGAATCTGACATAGTAGTCAACTTTAAGCCTCCTCTTCCACCAACGAATGAAGATGCCGAAATTATAAAACCGATCAATACGAAGACATTGAAACAACCTTCCTTTATAGGACCTGGTTCGAACATTAAAATTGTCGATTCTCCAGATCTGACCAAAGAGGAAAATATTCTGCTTCAATCGGGGCCACTTCCGGTAAAAAATAATTTTGATTCTGCCAAGCAATTTCTTCAAAATCTGCCGTCATCCGGATATTTTTCGCCGTCATACCAATCGTCGACTAATTCCTTCGTCTCTTATAATTTACCTGGAAATAGTGGTCATTTTTACTTCTTAACGCCTCAGATTCTGGAAAAATCCAATACTGACCAAGAAATTCCAAAGAGCCGGAATAAATATCATGAAGTCCAGGTTCCCATAAGGTTTCAACAAAATAAGAACTACCACAACATTAATTATAGGCGAAATTATTCCAATGCTTTAGGCCTTAATATAACCAACAATTACTCCAATCACGAATATATACGACGGCGACGGAAAAAATCTTGAACTTTTTAATTTAGTTAACCCTATTTAAGAAACTTTGTGAGAGTGTTTTAGGTGTAAATTAAAATTTCAAAATTTAAGTTCTTTTTAATATCATAATGAATTAGACAGAAATTCCTTTTTATTACGTGTGATTTCAAAAAATTAAATTTTCAAAGTAAAAAGAATAAACATTAAAACGATTTTGTGATTCCATGGATAAATTAATTTTTAAAAGTAATCATATCTTACTATTCAAATAATATTTAATAAACTGTATTTAAACTAAATCTGTCTTTTTAATATAATTCCATGTTAATAATGTTGTAAAAAACAAACGCATATAAAAGCATTTATAAGATTACTCAAACAATTTCCATTCATTTCTGTAAGTATGAAAAACATACAAGGCACCAGTGTTAAAATAAAATAAAAGAAGTAAATACAAAGAATTGTTCATTTAATTCAAAAGATACAGTATTGTCACAAAAAATTACGATTTTAAAGGTGAAAATTTATCAAATTATGTGTTTTTTGGAGTAGCTTCTGTGAGAAGGGACTTGAAATCAAACAAAAATTCTTAAAAATAAATAGAAATTTACCAAGATATAAAAGCGATTATAAGACAACTTGTATTTTAAATAACATTTTAGGCCCTTTCATAAATTAAATTTCGGACAAAAAATTTCTAAGATATTAACTTTAAAAAAATAAAACTTAGTGAACTTGATATAAATATTAAAAACTTACCGGTGTTGATTTCTTCTTCAGACGCTTCGTCCTTAAGTGGTTTGTCATATAATCGAAGATAAACCTCAACTGCACATTTGGCTGCTTTGAAATAAAAGGGATGACTTCTTAAAACGTCTTCCAGTCTTAGTAAACCAACATATGATCGTAGAGTCATTTTTCTCATGCAATACGTATGAAAGTCGAACTGATCTTCTACAATTTCGGAAAAATGCTAAAATAATTGAGAAAAAATTAGTATGATGAATTAACTATATATATATATACACATTATATATAATTTATATATGTATATAAAAAATGTTACATACGTATGCAAAACAAATTAGGTATATTAACAACATAAATATAGATAGGTATAAAGTAATATATATAATATATATAGTATAATGTATTCAGATACAATAAATATAAAGGAGTGGATATTGGATATCTCTCTAAAAAAATAAGCAACATAAAATCAATATTTCATGCCTTAGTTAATCAATTACTTACTTTTCAAAAATTATTAATTGTCTCTACTTTCTAAAAATTAAAATATGCAGAGAGTTATTTAAGATAAAGATTATAAATATTTCCTTGTAGACATCAAATTTAATAATTTGTCATTCATGAAATCACATGTATAAGCAGCCGATACATTCATTCAAGAAGGAAATTGAGACATTTTTTCTTTTACATATTAAATTATATACAATTATTAATAAATAATGTGTTATAATTTATTATTATTATTATTATTATTATTATATGGTCGATATAATATAATTTATAATGTAATTATATAGACAATATATTATTCAAAATAATACAGTATGCTTTTATATATTTTTGTCGATCACTAAGAAAAAAATAATCTATCTTAGAAATATATATCCTTTTTCAGAATTTGCATTACTGTTAAGTTAGTCATACTAACCCTATCAATTTCGTGACATTTTTTAAGGGCTTCTCCATATTTTCCGATTCTTTGGTAAGCCAAGGCACATTCAGTCTGGAACCACATGCACTGCATTTCATTCAGGTTTTCCATTGCAGAAACCCCTTCCTAATAAATATAAATAATATATATTTATTATAGAAAGAAAATTTCTTTGTAATAACATATTCATGCAACAAACTAATTAAAATATTGCATAAATTATTGTTCATTTCATAATATAATATTAAAAACATTAATGTTGGCAATATTGTAAAATATTAAATTTTTTAAATCAATTTTATCATTGTAAATATATTTCTTTTAAATATATAGATACCCTAGTGAATTTAGAGCACGTATCTTCGGCTTCCTTAATCAAATTTGCCCTGAGCATATATTTGGCGCACTTCGAATTAATATAACGATCTGCTGTATCTAAACTTTGGGCTTCGTCCAACCATTTATAAGCTTCGATGACATTTCCTGCATGCTAAAAAAATGAACCAAAATATACGAATTAAAATTATATCTCAGATTCTTCCATTTGAAATTAAGATCAAATATGAATTTTAAAATTGCCATGATTTAAATATATAAAACTGCTTAAATTTACATACAACTTCTTCCAATTATCAAATGAAATTCTTCAAAAGTAAACAATTAAATTTATGTATGTTTCAAAATCATGTCATTTTTATTCTTTTTTTTTAATTGCAATAAATATACCTACCTTATATATTCTACCCTTAGCGACAAATAATTCAATTAAAGTAGGCGTATGATCAATAGCTAGATTAATATAATCCAGTGCCTTTTGTGTATTTCCTAAAAAATCGTAATGTTGTGCTAAGAAATAATACGTCCATAGCAATGCTGAAGCAGGTTCTTCATCTCCCTTATCTAGAAAAGAAATCCAAGTCTTAATACATTGCCAACCACAACTATATGTAAAAAAATTTCCCGTCTGAAGATGATATTGTTCATGCGTAATCTTGTATTTTGTCCGTATGTCTTATGAAAACAAGAAATACATTCCCATTAATCGGTGATGAACGCATCAATGATCATCTGTGCCGTATTTTCTTAATGAGATACTGAAACATTAATGATTAAAATACTTTTAAAAGTAAACAGGGTAACTTTACACAAGATCTCAAATGTGGGACTAATCGAAAATAATAGACCCGATTAAAATATTGAATTTGCAATAATACATAAAGCATTACTATAACTTGACTGAAAAATATTATCTGCTTTCTTAATAAACATTTGGATTTTCGCTACTTCAAAATTGTTAATCTTAAACAACTGCAATTAATGACTTATAAAACAACATTTTTTGAAAGTAAACTCAATTTAACTCTTGGTTTTGTAAAACAAAGCTTTCAATTAATAGAATACTAAAACAAAGTTTTACTTTATGAACACATAAAAAGTCATAGGAATTTCACATAAAAAATTAATATATATTCCTCAAAAAATGCAGGAAGAATAATTCATTTGAATCTTTTTCAATTGACAAATTATAGGTCTCTTAAGAAAAATTGACATTATTTCTAATAAACATCAATAAGTCAACTTACCAATTGCACTAAAACGTCGCGAAGACAAAAGAGATTCTACATAAGATAATAACAAATTCTCAATAATTAAGACTTTTTCTGAGTCTTTATACAGTGATCTAAGATCAACGAATAAAGGAGGGACTCCTTTACGTAGGCCTTGCTTCATATAAGTATCTATTATTGAACGAAATTCTTCGCCTAAAGAAGGAAATTGAAATATATTAAATTTACAGAAAAATAAAATTTAAAGAAATTAAATTTAAAATTAAACTTTACTTCTTACCAGATGTAAAATTCAAAGGCAATCTTCTAGGAGCTAAAGCTTTTGGAAATTTTTCCTGATAATTTATGAATAATTCCACTTTATCAGAACAAGATGTCAATTGTCGAGCTTTGAGTAACTGACTGTAATAAAAAGTATTTTCTGGATTTCTTTCTAATAATTCTTCATAAATTTTCACGGCTTCCTTATTATGCTTCAGTTTAAGATACAATTTACCTAAAAAAAGACAAACAAAATGGGATCTTTCTTATAAATTTGTTTGGTTAGAAATATTTACTTGTTAATGAATACTTCAGAATTAATTGTTTCAAATATTTCCTCCTTTAAAAACACAAAGTTTCTGAGCAGTAAAATTATAATTTTGATTAGGAATTGAAATAAAATAACGTCAACATAGCCACATTCAACAAATGATAAACAAATTCGAATCAGCTATTGGACCTAGATTCACAATTTATACTGTATGAGGTTAATAAACAAGAAAATGGGAGATGAGAACAAAATTTGAATTATTTAGTTGCTCAGCAGAATTCAAAGACTTTAGTTGCAATCTACAATGTCTCTTAAGCCTTTCCAATTTCTTATATTTCCTGTCATGTTTTCCTAATTTCAATTTCCTATTTCAAAATTTGTTTTCCATTTCCATCCCAATTTCCATCTCAATTTCCTAAAGTCCCCTACTTTTATTCATCAATTCAATTTTTATCACAATTCGATACATTTTAAATCTAAATTTTACACTACTAGGTATTATACTTGATCATCATTATTTTAAATTCAGATACCATTTGCTGGATGACAGAGAAGTAAATCATTTTAATTTTGAATTCCTAGCAATCCAGAATTCCTAAAGCAATTTATTGAACTAATTATATTTATTGTCTTTTGTTAATTTGTCATTTGTTTTAACATTTAAATTTGTTTTATATTTATAAAAATATAATATTTTTCATTAAATAAACATTTTATGAACACTTTAAAAATTACATATTTTAAAAACAAAATAAAATCAATTGGTTTTCTTTCCTAGACAAAATAATTTTACACACTTTGCTGCCTTTTATTTATTCTTGTAGTTAAAAAAAATGTGAAATAAAATGTATAAGTTTTGAATATTCTATCTTTTATGAAATAAAGTAACATAAAATTTATATAAAAATATTATATACCTAAATTTTCTTGTACTGATAGTTTATCACATATCTGAGAACTATATTTATCCAAATGTTCCATGGCATCTTCAAAAGCATTACTGTTAACAGCTATTGATTCTTGGATGACCATATTTTGATAAAGCAGCAACTCGCTATGTTCAAAGTCAAAGGAAGACTTCTGAAAAAATCATTTTAATATTATCAATATTCACAAAACATAATCTGATAATAATGAAATTAAAAACAAAAAGTGATTGTGATGATAGTACTCAATTTGAAATCATGACTTCTATAACATTTAAAATAAACATTTGTCTAGAGAAATTATCATTCTTAATATATACATTAGTAACTATATAAAACTAGAATTAAATGTAAGATGGTTAATGAATTTGTTATCACTTTATAAATAGTTGGTTAAAATTTGATATTTAACATACCACTTGAGTTTTTCTAAATGCTTCTAAAATCTTTAAAGCCATATCATATTCTCCTATCAAATGATATGCCATGGCAAAACCAATCCATGAGGCACGCTGTGTAGGCCTTAACATGAACAGCTGATATCTAGTATCCTAAAGTAAAAAAAAACCTTCATTTTAAACATTTTTAATTTCATTAGGCTATAATCAATCATTATTAATAAAAATTAAATTTATTTTATATTTCATATTATAAGTTCCTCTTTTAGAATTTGAAGAAATTAATGAAAATATATAACAAAAAGTTTCATGAACATGCCTAATAAGAAAGATCAAACTTAGAATTAGCATCTCTCAATTTATAAATACTATGAAATAAAGGCTTTTAAAGAATAATTTTTATTATTATCATAATTATTATTAATATTATGATTATTTTTTTAATAATATATACTATAGATATAAAAATAAATGAAAAGTATAATTTAAATACTATTCAGGATATAACAATCTATTTCTATTATTACATATAAAAATTAATTACCATCAGTAATTATCAATGCACTCTTAATGTACATATCTGAATACATTTTCAAAAAAGAAAGATTTTATGTAATGAACTAATTTCTTTATTGATACTGTCAAATAATAATAAACCACTAGCTTTTATCTCATGAACACAATTTATAAACTCTTGCATAAGATTAGCTAATTCTCTCATTTTTAAAAAATAAGTTAAAATTATGTTACAATAACTTTTACCGGAAGCTTTCTTATGATTTTAGATAAGTGTTTTCCATCAATGATTGCCTGAATGCTAAAAATTTTAATTAAATTTTTTTTTGAAAACCTTAAAATATGTTTACAAATATTCCATTATAAATATTATATAACATTTTTGTTTAATAACATTTTATATTAAAAATCCAATTTATATATAAATAATTAATACACACTTAGATTTAAACTTTGTAAGATACATGTTTAAAAGTGCTTACCCTGTATCCTTCAAGATCCCTCATTTGAATTTGGAGAAGACTAAGATCTCTCAAAATTTGTATATTATCTTTTTCCCATTTAAGAGCATTCCTGTAACATTTGATTGCTTCATCATACTTTTTATCAGATCTTTGAAGTAATCCATAAACATGCCAACAAACATGAGACTTTAAATCATTTCTTAAACCTCTTCTGACATATTCATAAGCTTCTTCTTTTCTGTTCAGACAATTTAGAGTCAAACCTTTCATTGCCAAAGTTTCTCCATGTTCAGCACACTTAGGATTAGATAAAATCTGTTTTGCAAATTTTAATCCATTTTTATACTGCTTTTGTTCATAACATTTCTGTAAAATTTTAACAGAAAAAATAAGTTCAAACAAATTAAAATCATTTTATTTATATTGCTTTAAAAACTAAAAAAAAAATTATCAAATATTTCTTGTAAAAAAAAATATTACATGTTAAAATAGGAATACAGACTTAATATAAACTTATTTTTCATAAAAGCCTCTGAACCAAATTATTATGCTGCAACATTTATTTTTAAAAACCCAGGTATGGAACTTAAAATTATTTGGTATAATAAGATGTAGTAATTATATGTAACAATCTACAAAATTAATTTCCAGCTACTTTAATTAATTACTCTATAAATCAATTTAAAATTTGTTTTACTTTAAATGAACAAAAAGAGTAGATTTAAAATAAACATTTGATATAAAAAATGATTATCAAGATGTATAAGGTTTATTTTTTCAATGATCTCTTATTTAAGAAAATCTTATCTAAAATTCTCACAATTACCATACATAAAAATGAACACAAAAATAAATAAACAATAACATGTACAACTTCACAAAATTTTAAAAATGTCTAAATGAATGTGAAAAAAATTAATCTAATATTGCTGAAATCAAATTATTTTTCAATATTTAAATTCTTTTACTTTTAATTTTCAAGCATAAAAAGTTGAAATTTAGTTTCCTTGAAGAATAGAAAAACACCTTAAACAACATATGCATTAAATCTTTATAATTTATAAATACATTTAAGATAAACGAAAATTGGACAAAAAACAAATCTTACAATGATATGATTTCAAACCAATTAAGCACCAAAAAACAGATTTTATTTTAAATGAAATTGTGATTGTTTTTGTTATTATTTAGCCATAAATTATTCCCTATTTCATAAATTGAACAGTGGGCTACTGAAGTGAACCAATTCTCCCCCAATTAGAGCAGCTGTTTTTAGTCATAATTAATGCAGAAGTGAAGGCTAAGAATTTTAAATTAAGTTAAAATAAGTTTATATTATTTTCATAGTAAGTAAATCTGATTTGAATGCAAACAACAAACATTGAATTTAAGTCATCAAACTTACCAAAACCCTCTTAAAAAGGGAGTTTTCCTTCGGTGGTAGAGGGTCATTGGAAGGCATTTTTGTTTTTTTCTAAGTATTTTGACTTATTTGGGAACCAGATAGGATATAATGTGTATTTAAAAAAATCCCTCGTGGTTGCCTATCCAAAATGGATACTCTCACGTGACCAAATTCTTGAACGCGCACTCGCCCTTTTTGATACGGAAATCAATATTTATTAACCGGAAACAATTTTCTTAAATAATTAATTGACAAAATTCAATTAATTCGATTTATTATCGGAAATATGTAGATCTTTTAGCCATGCAAGAATTCATATAATTTATCAAGTCATAATTTAAATAAATATAACAAAATAGAATCTATATTTGGAATATAAAGACATTTACACTAATAATACATATTCTAACCCGTTCAGAACTCGCTTCTGATCCAAGCGTCGGTTGAGATTATTTCTTTTCCGGCTCTCATTTAGTATAACAATCATTTAAAATTTTACGTGATGTATAATATTTGAAACAAAGAACTGAATCAGCAATAAATTACAAAAAAGTAAAAATGAGGGGTATTATGATATATAGAATCAAACATTACGATACCGTTGAATCAAATTTAGAATTTATTTAATTCAAACTTATGAAGAAATAGAAACTTTAAAAGTATTAGTTTTTAGTATTCAAACTTAATAATAATTCATGGGATAGTTCATGAAATAAAAAATATCAATACAAACAATTTTATGCGTGCAAAACATCCATATTCAACGGAATAGTACCAACTAAATAAGATACCGCAGTACGTCATTAACTAAGAAAAAAATGTGACATTTTTCCGCCAAGTAAATATTATCATTTCTCAGGAGCACAAAAGTAAAGAATTATAAAATTTATTAATACATGGGCATTTTATTTCATTACATATAATGTAAATTAAGAGGTGTGACGTCTTTTGAATACCTTTTATCTTAACCGATAAACAGAAGACACTGTCTCAACCAGCAAAATGCTTTATAAATAATTACAATAAAATATTCCCTATATTATCAACAGCGAAATAATTTTTTAATTATTTTCATGACATTCTGACTAATGTCAGAAAATAATGACCCAAAATCCAATCGTAAATCTTTTTTTTAAGTGTAACAACTATGAAGATCAAACGTTTTTCATTGCTTTTTTTCAATTTTGACATCATTTACTTTATATATGAAACAGGGAAGAGTATGGTTGTTTTTAACCACTGGAGTTTTCTGAAAGTTTTTACTTTCTGGAATAAAAAGCCCTGGAAATGTAAAAGTCATTGCGAAATGACTCACCGAAAAGTTTTGACAGGAGTTGTTCAGCCTCTTAAAAATATTAATATTCAACAATAATATAATGATTGATACCAACTTACATTTTTTGTTTTTAACATGAGAAATGATTATTTTAATGAGATTGAAGTTGAAATGAGAACTGAAGATTTCCGATTTCATGACATAAATTTTTTAAGATATCCATATGAAAAAAGAACTTAATAATAAAATTCTAAACAACAAAAACAAAAATTTGAATTATCCTAAAAACAAAGAATGTATAAAATACTTCAGTGTAAAACTTTCAAGTTAAATACTTTCGATCCTTAAGCGTAACGTGAAAATTTTGTTGTGATATTTAATTTATCTGAAGTATCAAAAATTTACAATTCAAAAACGTAGATATGTTGAAAATTTAAATTTTTAAGAAAATGTTTAACTTTACTTCGTTGACTATTTTCTGAAATGATTCTTTAAGCCTATAATAACTGAAGCTTTCTACTGATGCATCAATTACAGAGAGATTTGTTTTCTGGAGCTTTTATATCGTCTTTAAGGCGGTTAAAATAAGTCTTTCCATTTTATAATTTATTAATTAGTGTAGTAAAAATTCATTCCCTTAAAAGTGCTAATGAGAAAAATAAAGAATAACTTCATTTATTTTTCATTCGTAGCTTAAAGTAGTCAAGCCAAAAATTCATGCAAATTATACATCGAAAGAACATATTTCGAGATATACATAAGGCAGGAACACTGAACCAAAAAAGTAAATTTAATAGTTTTAGAAATTTGGACACTAAAATTTAATTGACTAAAGTTGTAGTTTATTGACAGAATTCTAAGATTCAATTTAGAAATTAAGATAGAAATTCCTAATCCCGCAAAAAGTTTATAAAAATTCGTTGGTGAAGAAAGGCAGAATGAATATATTCTACATACCCTGCGAAACATCAATTAATGCTTATTCTAGAATATAGTGTGTAGTGTAGACCACATTAAAGAGACCTGTTGATATTTATCGAATATTTTTTTTAGGTCTAAAAGTTATATTGCTTTGTAACAGTTCCTCCACAATATTTATAAGAAAAATAGGATACGGAATAGAAAGCGTCAATATTTAGAGATTCAATTAATAAGATAAAGTATGAAAAGGAGGCCGTTAACAATTTAGAAAGAAGACAATTGTTGCGGATGATCAAGATGTTCTCGACTTAAAAATGCTATATGATAACTAAGAAACAAAACAAAGAAAAATTTAGAATTTTTAAAATAGCAATAATAGATGTATTAAATAAAACACAATGATGAACTTTGTAATGGATAATTCTAAAAATGTAATCTTATTTAATTAATTTGGAAAAACAGTCCTGGTAAACTGCTTTTGATTTTTAGTTTTAAAATAAAATTCAAACTACTACTTGTATAGAAAAAATTTAAAACATTTCACATTAGGAATAATTATTTAATTCATGCCCAACCAGATTAAAATGAACTCCAGGCAAAATTCAATCAAAAAATAGAATCACTTAGAAATTTAATTTTCATAATACATAAATAAAGATAATATTTTCAGCTTTAGATGTAAAAGAATTGGATTTTATTAAAATTTAAAATGAAATAACTTTATGATTTTGAATAAAAAAATTAGAAGGTATTTACACAAAATATTGTTTTATTTATCTTAAAGTACTGTACATATGGCATATTTGAGATGAAAAATCTCCAATTTCAGCAGCTGATGTTCCCTTTTTCTCTAAAGGGGAATGTATCTTTATCTGCCTCATATGAGTGTCACGTCCATTTTGATGATTGCTAATAACTGCTATTTGAATCATAAAAGTCCTTATAGGTTTATCATGAATATCTTTAATTGGTATAAGAAACCAACCTGTTGGTTCATTTAAGTCTATTACCTCAACTTCCTGCAGATCAGTGAAGTTGGTGCCAGCTCTAACAGATATTCTGAAATAAAACAAATTAACTAATTAATATGTAACCAACCCTTTAAAAGAACATTGAAAGAAGTACATTTGACACAATTATATAAATTTAAAATGCTAGAATCATATTTTTTCTGATAAAAGTTATGACATTAAAACTGCTTATATAAAACATTAAATAAATATTACTCTCAATGACTTTTGTAAACAAGTAAAAGTGCTTGCCTACTAGGAGTATAACTTTCATCCAATTTGTAATCGACATAAATACAAATATCCTGAATTGTTGTTTTTTTGCGAAATTGTATATTAACTAAATGTGGTAATTGTCCATCAGACTGCCAATAAGTTTCCATACAGTTGTCACGTAACTGATCAACACCAAAACCTGCAAAATGAAATTCTTTAAAGTTGTAATATATGATTTTAATTTAAAAATATTAACAGAAATGTGAAGAATTTAATTATATGAATTTTATGAGAGAAACCACAGAGATTAAGATCAAAACAATTTAAAATCATGAATTCATTATATTTTTGTACTTAAATTCATATTTATATTTTAAATTTAAAGGTGTATTTATATAACAAAAACAATTAGAAAATTATAATGTACATCCAACTAAAAATAATTTTCTTGAAATCAAACACTGCTTATAAAATATAACAAATTTCTTGTGTTAAAAATGATAAATTTAAATTTCATTTTCTTAAATGCAATATTAAAAATTGAAAAAAAATTATTAAATGAAAAAATCGACTTTATTAACAGAAAATAATGGTATTATTATTATTATTATTATTATTATTATTATTATTATTTTATTATTATTATTATTATTATTATTATATATTACATATTACTTTGTTTCGCATTCAATCGTTTTTCACATCGTCTGTTAGCAATTGAAATATAGGGTTCACATCCCATAAATGTCATTTTAATAAAGGTTCATTACAGATTAGCAATTATTTTTAAACGAAACTTGTACAATATTCAAAGATTTTAGCCAAAGGATTACAGTATTATTTTGTTTGTAAGTGAATAATCTTTATATTGTCTTGGAATTACTAAAATTTTTAATATTATTGGAGTTACTTGGTTTGCAGGAAGACAAGCTCCAAATTGCATGAGACCCAACTTCTTTGACTCTTCCAGCTCTTTCATCCTTTAGAGGATCTATGTCATTAATAACTGCACCTGATCCGCTCATTTCTAATACATATCAGAGCAAGAGTCCATAGTAACATTCGGTATATGGCCATAATCACGATGCCAGGTTATAAATGGAAACAAAATCAAAGGAAATAATTATAATGATAAAACTAGGTTTTGAAACAAATTCGCCTCATTTTATCGCGAATCACAAGCCAATATCATACATTTTGATATCCACCATTGTAGAAGTATTTTGATGCAGACTACGCATTCATCATAATTAGGGTAAATAACTAAATCCTTAACATGAGAATAGGGTAAATAAAAAACTTTTTAAACTGGTTTTTAAAGCTTGACTTCTGCAATGTTCTTTTTTCCTTATGCTTGCACAAAAATATTTCCGCGTATGAATACTTACGATAACCTGTTACGTAATTTTTAGTCCAGACTCGTTCGTCAGTATCATTTTATTAGGTTAGCAACTTATTGCCTGAAATTGTTGTATATCATTTTCTTCATTACTAAGCTGCATAAAAAATAAATTATCAAGAATTATTAATAAAATCTTTAAATTGCTAGAAGTTTTTGGAACTTCTAATTTGCTTCGACATTAGAGAAGTTGTTCACATTAATATTTGCTCCCATTAATTAGAAAGTAAAAAATTTTGCTAGATATATTTTATTATTCATTTTGATTTAAGGATATTATTTCATTTGAGGTTCATACTAATATTTTTAGTATTTGTTTGAAAATAAATTTTTCTTTTATAAAAGGATGCTAGGGTTATGATTATCATTTTATATTTATCATGTATTTTATCTTATGCTGCTATATTGTTACCATTTTATTCAAGTTTCTTTTTTAATTTTCTAAATGATCTGTCTTTATTTTTAAATACTCATCATGATTTAGAGGTAATTGACTTTGTAAATTGAGAACCATTTAATTCTGATTAAAAATATCTATAAGCTCTAATAATGAATTTGATTGACATCTTTATGTAGTTTGAGTTTCTTATATTATTTCCTCTGAATGCAAAATATTCCAGTTTAATTTTTTACAAGTTCTTTTTCCATTATTTTTAGCTCAATTAGTACTGAAATTTTTTAATTGTTTAAACCCGCTTATTCAGGATTACATAGAAAATTAGAAAAACATTAACTTTCACTTTTAAAAAAAAATTTCTATCTAAAGGAACTATTAGTGAAAATGTAAAAAAGTATTACAAAATTTTCAGAATATTTTGAAATATAGAATTGAATAACATAGTGAATAAAATTAAATATCTTCATGTTTTTTTATTTTTCCATTTTAAAAAAAAATTTAAAACTGAAAATAATTAAAGAGTCTTATTAAATATAGAAAGCACATTTATTTGAATGAGCAACAGCAGTTAAGTCTGTTTTGTTAAGTTTGCATAATATACATATTCACTTTGCAAATATCTGGATTATATAATTTTACATAATAATCATTAAAGATTCCTTTTTTAAAATATTTTAAAGAAATGAAAATAATTGAAGATTTGAAGTTTTAGTCTTCTTAACAATTAAAATATTAACTATCTTATTTTTTATAATGAATTAGTATGATTTTCATTAATTAAAATGTTCACATTTATTAATAGTAATTATTGCGTGCACATAATACATGTAATAATAGCATTAATAATAATTAATTTTTAAAGGAAATTGAGAAATAAAAATTTTGAAACTAAATTTCTTTAACAAAAATCAAAAATGAATTATATGCTGATTGATTAAAATTTTACTTAGTTGTTGTGAACTTGTTTTTAACAATAAAGTTGGACTTACGATTCTTATTATTTATTTTTGCAGATTATTATTCAATTGTTATGACTGTTTCCTAAAGTTTTTATTTATTGATGAAAAAAAGTATGAAAAAAATTTTATTTAATTTAAAAATTGAGATTCAAAATTTTTTTTCAGGAATAAAAGTTACTGTTAGTAGATTTTTTGCGACAATAATTTAATCACAAAGACATTCAGTGGGTTCTTGTCCTTGTACGTCTTTGAAGAATTTTTCTGTAAAATAATTTTTTTTATAAATGCGTAAAATATTTTTAATTTTCGAAAAGAAACACCAAATTACATAATTCATGATACAATGAAGAGAAGAAATTTTTATAGAGATGCGATTCCATTTCCAATGTTTGGTATTGCCTACGATAGGACTTCGTTATGCCATTTTAGGACTTAAATCAGAAAAAATTTTTAAATTGAATCGAAATGCTCTTATAAAAAGTTAATTTTTCATTTCTGATCTAAATATGATAAAAATAAATAAGACCTATAAGCATTCTTCAGAAATAAACCTTATAATTGACGATCCTGATGGCCACCATTGGTTTTCGAGACTTCCAATCAGAATTCAGCAAAAAATGGACACATTAATGTAGGTATAACGCATATTTCATACCATGATGAATGAGTAGACAGAACTAATTTCTTTTGTACTCCTTGTTGCTTGCAAGTTTGCTGTTATTTCGATTAACTTTATTAAGTCAAGACAAGTGCAAAATGTATCATTATCTCCAATCAAATTTTCAAATATTTCGATGGTCTCGTTAATTCCGCTGTAAGTTCCAGCCATTTCTCTTCATCTAAATTGTATTCATAATTACCCATCTACTTCTTCTGGATCTATTTCTGAAACTCGTTCCCTCATTCAAGTCTAAATTTGTGATTTCTACCGCATTATTTTCAATTTATTGTAATTTTCATATTAGATTTTTCAGCTAATTCTATCGTGCAAAATTATTTAGCATATCGTTTATCATTTGATTATTATCATGGCCCATTCTTTATACCAAATCACGTGTGCAGTTTTAATTCAGATTTATAAATGATATTTAAATTATACTAAATTATTTTTATGAGTGTTATTTTACTGTTATTTTTTACATCAGTTAAATCGATCCTCTATTATTTACTTTACAGATGTTTAAGCCAAAACTTTAGATTATGTCTGATTAAGCATTTTCCGTTGTTTGGTGAGGGCACATTTGTTATAATATTTTGATTTCGCCCTTATTCTTATTATAGGAACAGATTGAACATATTTTGGCGGAAATTTCTTCTCTTTTGCTAACATTGTTTTAAGTTTACGGTGGGTTGATGTTTAAATTGTTTGTTTTATTTAAAACAATTTATTCAACTTTTATCATCCGATTTGTTGAATTGTTCGGCTGTTAAACAGTAAATCTTTATATCTCACGATTTCCCATTATTATAAAAAGTATAAATTCTGTAAGAATTAAGGCCACAGTTAATGTCAATTGTATCAAATATTAGGTTTTCAGCTGAAATTGCTTTCTAATTTTTCTATCTTCAACTGTTTTGTTTTCAAGAAACTTGCTAATAATTTATCACATATTTGTAGTTAATTCCATAAAAAAAAAATTCAACAATATCGAAGCATTATAGTAATTATCTACATAAAGATGGTGCAAATATTCTAAATGAAGTTTTTGATTTTCTCCATAGTAATTTTTGCATAACGGTCAAAACTATTTTGACTTTATGATGATGCAAAAAAAATATTTCGTATTTAATGAACTTTTGTGGTTTGTATGTTTAAAATTTTAATTTTTCAGGCCATAGAATAAGTTGCATTTCATCAAAATATTAACTTTAATGCGGATTATAAACAGTTTTGAACTTTTCTATTGGATAAAAATATATAGGTACTGTTTTATGTAGTCTTTTGCTGTTTTTTCATTGTTTTTCATATCATTGAATTGTACATAAAGTATTTTGTAATTCAGTAAAATTACGTACTTAATAAAATACAACCAATGAGACAAATTAATTTTTATTTTATCGAATCATCGAATATATGCGTATGAAAGCCCATTAAAACGAGATGTCTGTAACCAACCTCAAAGTTCGAGCAGCTGTGTATGAGACATCCATGACCCGAAAAATGTGTTATTAATTAAATTTTTGCTTACGATTTGTCAATTTTTCATTCGAAAAATACTTTATTGTTTTTTTGAAGGTATTCAGAATTATGAAGTCTACTTCGCAGGCGGCATAGATGTTTTTAGTGATTTATTAAGATATGTCAAATTTTTTTAGCACTTTCCACCATTGTTTTACTATTAATTTTATTATAATGTATTCAGAAATTCGTGTCATGCAGCTCGATAATTATATCAGAACAACTTTTCACTACACAAATAAAAACTTACTACTGAAATTGTAGCAAAATGAAATATATTAATTTTACATTAAAATTAATATATATAATATAATGGATTATGTAATTATATAATTCTAAAGTAAATAATATCTTGTAAGTGCAAAGACTATGCATTCCAAAATTAATTTTGCATTTTGCAAAATAATCTTGTTTCGATATTTGTTTCCTCACGTAGAAAAAAAACTAATGTTTCTTGAAAAAAAGTCTTTTTTGCATTAAATTCAAATATCAGTGTGATTCTAAAACAATAAAGTTAATCACAATTTTTTGATTTTGCATATTTTAAATGCAAAATAATTCTTTATTGATTAATCTATTTAAAAAATATAGAATATATTTTTTGAATTTTTATAATTTTGTACAATTTAGCAAATTCTTGTGATACTTTTTCGTTAATAAATTCGTAATTACTTTTTTTGCTTTAGGATTGGAGTTCAGTTCCTCGAAACAGAAGAATTTCTTGTATTATAAAATATTTCAGTCATTTTGGGATTCGAAGATGAAATGGTAATAGGAGGTATATCTTAGACTAAATTTAAAAAAAAATATCATTAAAAAGAAGAAAAAAATCAGCTGAAGTTAAAAATCTTTGAATAAAGGAAGATGTCTTTAATTTTTGATTTGCTAAGAAGTTTCAATAATTTTTAATTGTGTTTTTTATTTAAATATATTACAAAGTATATAAAATGAAAAAACTTGGAAAATAAGTTTTTTTTAGTTATTGTAAATTGCATTAAGAACAACCATATAAACTCTTAATTAAAGTGTTTTAAATTAAATGATTTGACCTGAAGGATTCTAGCATCGTATTTTGCGAAAACAATATAGAAATTTACTTTGGATTTAAAATGATATTACGATAAAAAAAACTAAATATAATGATATGGATAGTGAAAAAAATAATTTTTCAAACATCTCAAATAATAGATTTTATCCAACGAGAATTGTTCCAGAACCAATAAATCTTTTTTCAGCAGATTGCAATGAACATTTTTTCGATCAGTGTTCGCCCGCGGTTTTTTTGGCTCTTGAAAAAGATAAAGATGAGCAGTACATTGACATAAATTTGTTAGACGTAAATTTATCATCTGATTTCGGATTTCCGAATTCATCGAAAAATATTTGTAATGAACGTAAGTCACAAGTAGCTACAAGAGACGAAGTGAAATATGACAACAGCATCTTTGATTTCCATTTAAATGGCGATAATGAAATTACAGGTGATTCTCTTTTTGACAATCATGAAGAAATATTATTGAATTGTGAAATAATAGATAAATTAAATGAAAATTCAATTTTGGGAGAACATAAGGATAAAATGGGCTGGGATGCAGCAAATTATGAAAACGAAATCTCATTTGGGGGTTTTGAAGAAAACCCTTGGAACTTTTTTGAAGAAAATGTAGATAAAAATGTGGAAAGCCTCACACAATCGTGGAATTTAGGTGAAATTTCGTATGAGACACAAGTTTCGAACGATCAAATTATAACACCAAAAAAAACCGTTGATATTACCAAAATAAAGGGCTGGAAGAAAAAAAAGTTTGTCGTGCAAGGATCTCCATCGATTTATTCGAATGACTCCACAGATGCTTACATCAATTCTTATACATCACATGATGAAGAATTAACTTCCTTTACAACCCAAAATGAAGCTGTAAAAATAAAAAGCGGAGATATTAACAATAAAAAAAGTATCGATGATGCAGATATTAATTATGCTTTTGTCTGCGATAGGCTAGATAATTTTCTAGATGAAGAAGCTGAATTAAATATCAATTATGAGATTCCTCATCTTCATGCTGAATTCGGAATTAAATTGACTAGTGAAGACTTGGTTTCCCGACCAAAATTTGAAAATATTGGCGAAGAAAAATTAAAACATTCTGCACTTATTCCCTTAAATAGTATTAGTAATCAACAAATTTCATATGATTTAAAAGCAGAATCATTGGGAACAAATATGAGATACAAGAGATGTAAGAAATATAATTCTTCAAAGAAAAATAATTCAATTTATAAATGTCGTAAGCCATATAAACTAAATAAGAAAAAAGTTATTACTAAGAATGAAAATCCCAGAAATAGAGGCAGACCAGTAAAAGAAAATATTAGGAAAAAAAATGTAAAAGATACAGCAGCAAAATTATCCCGGCGTTCATTCAAAATTAAAAAAAGTATTGCTTGCCATGAAGGTAGTAATAAAAGAAATTGTTGTTCAGATGGAGGTGGCAAAACTAGAATAAATGATTCTAAAAAAGTTCATAAAAATAAGAGAAAATTGATTGGAAACCCTTTTGTCAAGCATTCTAAAGTATATAATATAGAGAAAAAGAAAATGTCGAATTTTTTTTTGAAAGTCTTTTCATTTGGAATGGTGGTGTATCCTGGACCCTTTGCCCCGTTAAATCAATTTATTCGATTTCATCTCCAAAAAATAAGAAGCTATCGTACTTCAATTGATAAAAACTGGGCAGTTTTCGCCACGTCAGCCGTTGTGTCTACTTCTAAACCAATACAGCGCAGGAGAATGATCTTACCAGTAAAATGTTGCTTTAAATGTAAAAAAGAAAGTTCATCGAAAAATAAATCAAAAAAACTCAATCCTGATGAAAGTCATGCACCACAGAGAAACTCTACAGGTAACTTTATAAAAGAATCGAAGAATTCCGAGGGTAAATCACTCTCATTTAATGTTGACTTTCAAGAAATCAGAAATGTAGTTGAGAATTTAATCAATTCAGTACCCGATGATAGTAACAAGAAGGCGGAAATCTCAGAAAAAACAATTAGTGCAAAAGCAGATGTTGGTATTAAGGACAAACACCGTGTTTGTGGAGTTTCTAATAGTGTGTTATCAAATAAAAAATTTTTATTTGATGCTTCGAAAAATGAAAATGAATGTTCTGACTTAAAAAAAAAATTAATTACGAACTCGAATTCTCGCTACAACCTAAGAGATCACAGTTTATCACTAAAGAAAATGAGTAGTTTTTATCCTTGTAATCGTGCAGATCATAAAAGCTTAAATAGTTCGAATACCACTAATAATAAGTTTGAGCATTCTAAAAAGGAAATTGATTTTTCAAATGTTGCACAAATACAATACACACAAAATTTGTCCAGTGAAAATAAAGATATAAAGGAAGTTATGAATGAAAATAGCGTACTTGGAAAAAAAATAAGCTTAGTAGTTGATGAAAAGAATTCTGACGTTTCTACAGAAATTAATGATTCTTACAAATTGAAGGAATTGAATGGAAATTTGCATACGCCTTTAAAACTAAATCAAATGTCTTTTGACAACGCGGTAACTAAGTTACTGACCAAAA
This sequence comes from Ricinus marginatus, assembly GCA_028565995.1. NCBI lineage: Eukaryota > Metazoa > Arthropoda > Insecta > Psocodea > Ricinidae > Ricinus > Ricinus marginatus. The sequence goes on along the minus strand of JAOWBB010008079.1, from coordinate 22,973 downwards.
AGTTAAATGTATTAAAAGCAATTCATCGTGAAAATAGTATTGATGTTTTAAAAAACATGAAACCAAATGTTTTGGAATTAATTAAATTAAATTTTGTAAAGGAAAATTTTCTGACTGGTTACATTAATATTTGGTATGTGAAGTTCGAGGACAGAGCTAGATCAAGAGTATATTTAACATTTACAAAAAATCCACCGATATCGGGAGCTATTAATTTAAAAATGTCATCTAAAATATTACGAGAAGAATTACCAAATGTCATAAACGAAATTATAACTAAAGATAAACAGTTCGATTCAAATGATTTTGCCATTCTATTCTGTGACGGTAAACTCTGGGAAATACATGGAAGCGTAAATTTTACAGTTGAAAGTAATAAAAGCCCCTTAAAGTTTAATGAAACGATTCAAGTGTATCAGTTAACGAAGAAAATGTTGCCGGAACTGCATTATTTGAAAGAAATAAAATTCATCGAGAATAAAAATAAAGTTTCGAAATGGTGGATAATGAATATGCTGCAGAAATGTACTGAAATCGTGATTAAATATGGGGACGAAATTGGTAGAATAAACTGTGCAAGATTAATGCAAAGTTCTAATCTTGGGGTTTCGAATTTCATATTATTCAACGGAATTCGAAATTTTCTGCCCGTAGGAATTTCAGTAAATCCACGGTTTTGGCCCTATGTACTGATCGGGCCCTTCGACGTTAATGAAAATCATAAATTGGGATTAAAACTACATCACGAAATTGTACCATTTGAATATTATCTTCCATTAGACAGAATAAATTCAGATTTTCTGTTACAAAGATTTGTATCCTCGGTTATTCTGCATTCTTGGAAAAACAATAAACAAGTTGTCGGAATGTGGCTCTATGACAAAACGTCAGAACGAGGCAGTTTTATAGAAGTAAGAACAAAGTATAAAAATGTTCATGACTATCAACGCGAAATAGAACATGATTACAGTAGCTCTCAAATGCAGAATGTCTTAGAGGAAGTGAACCTGGATGATGTTCCTAAGCATATGAGAGGGTAAATAGAGATTATTCAATTAAATTTAATTTCAATCTCTTTTGTCGCTTTTGAGAAATTTTTTAGTTTTTGTTTAAAATTTTTATGACTCGTAACTTGTCCGATTAGAAATTGTCTTATATTAATTTTTGGCAGTAAATTTGTTTTGTGACATAATGATAACTAGTAGAGTCATTGTGGCTTTGTTTATCTGCATTTTTCCAGGTCTGCAGAAGAGGTGGACGGAAATTTAAAAAGAGAAATTTATTTGGTACCTAACATAACAGGTTTAGGTTACTTAAAAGGGGTATTACAACCAGATCGTTCAATTGTTATTGAACATCCTTTAAAACCGAATAGAAAAATACGGTCACATCACATTGGTGAATGGCTGAATAAGTAAGTAATAATTAGTTGCTATTGCTTAAGGAAAGTTATAATTATCTTGAGGGATTAAAGCTGTAAAGTTAAATTGTTAATTTATTTAAAAGTAATCGAAAATTTTAAAAATTTACATAATGTACGAAAACAGGGCTTACATAATTTTTGTTTTTTAACATAGTGTGGATGGGAATCGAGACAGTAAAGTCTCAGTGTACAAATCTTTCTCAGATTTTCAGCTGTTGACATCGTTATTAGATGCCTTAAGTGACAATTTGGTAAAATGTGCGATCTTTGAGGTATCGAAGTATAGAAGAAATTGGGAGATATATTAAAGAAGGGAAGGATTCATGGATCGGAAATGAATGAAAAAGAGATGCTGATTTCATTTGACTGTTAATATGCAGATTTATGGCCAAATGAAATCCAAATTTTATCTGGGTTCGGCTATCGGTATCTTTAGGTTCCTCTGTATATTCCTATATTTTATTGTACCGCAATCCGCCGAATTGTCGCTTGAATTCACTTATGACGGCAACAACTGAAAAACTTACAAAAGATGTTAATGCCAGTTTGATGCATTTTCCCCATATCAGTAACAAAAGCGCAAAAATGTACGTAAGTATTACATCAATATGTACCGACCGTTAAAAGTTGCATCCAGGAATATATTGGAGATTGAAATCTAAATATCAAAAATTAGATTCTGTAACATTATAAATATTTTTAATGAAACTATAATTATTCCGATCTAAAATTTTATTTTTAAAATATTTATAGTAAAAATTAGAATAATATAAAGTGAATAAAAGAAATTTCAAATTGCAATTGAATGCAATTTGGATGTTGTTTAATAATTGTACTACATATTTTCATTATTTTTCGTAATGCATGTAATATTACATTGACTGACAGGAATTACTTTAAGAAAATATCTTTTATATTTTTTAACTTAGGATGATTTTTTTTAGCTTATTTTTTCTTTTGCTGACTGGTCTTTATATTTATTGTATTTGAATTGCTTCTTCATCTGGCCTCATATCTTCCGATGTGTTTATTAATTAATAAATTAAATAAATATAAATTAATAATCACATCGGAAGATATTAATTAATATACACATTTATTCAGAGAAAATTATTGGATAAATTTTTTTCATTTAATGTATTGATATTTTTATGTAATTAGAATAATATCAATAAATAATTAAATTTGTAAAATTTATGTAAGACGGAATAGTATTAACATTTCATATCTCAATTTCAATGTAAGTCATTTTTAAATCCCGAAAGTTAAGAAATGACATTACAAATCCATACAAAGGAATTTAGCTTTTTTTCGTCTGAATTCTAGAGCACCTCGAAATATTTTCGTGAACTTAGAGGTGAAAATGTTATTTCTAAAATCATTCCTAAAAGCCATAAATTTCTTTTTATTCAAAAAACTAACTTAATAAGGAACATTTTTTTGATGTTGAATTCCAATATAAAGGTAGATTTTTTTCCATCAAGCACTTTTTTTTGTGGTGATCGTTTAAATTTAATGAAATGTGTATTTAAGCAGTTATAAATAGAATATAAAGACTAATTTTTTTTCACTAAACAATTGTGGATACTTATCTTTCACTTTGTGAGCATATTTTACGCTTAAATTTTTCTTTGCAGTTCGGCATTATTCAGCTGACATCACTAAATAACAAAATTGACTTTTCAATTTCTATAGATCAAAAATAATAAAAATAAATGATTATTAATTATTTATTTTTTTAAAATTTTTTAGCTTGCAATAAATTTCAGAAAAAAGGACGTGATGAATAATAAATTGAGTCGTTCAACTATTAATCTTCTTAGCATTAATTAATATTTATAAATTAGCTTTTAACAGATATTGTAAACAATATAGTACTTATTTGTAATATATTAAATTTAATAAATATTAAATTGAATAAAATGGTACTTCTCACACCGATCGTAATTATGTATTTTTCTGTAGACATTTATAATAGATATTATATACAGATATATTCATAATGTATAGCATTTTAATAATACATGTATATCTAAACTTTAATATTTAAATGTACTGAACGAATATTGTGCCATAATATTATAATAATTAAATTTTTTTAAATTTATAACGATATAAATTGAAAATATTAAATTTTAAGAATATTATAGAGTATTATATTTCGCCAGAGATCTTGTAGAAACAGAACAATAACATTCCGAAAAATCATCGATGCTATTCAGAAATATTTATGCTTTATAGAAATTTTTAAATATAAAAAAAATATATAATTATAATTAAAAAATGTTACTGTAATTATGATTAATGAATTACGTTTTTAGGATAATGAGAAGAAGAATTATATTTATACCAAAGGATCTTGATTTGAAATGGAGAGTTGTGAGGGATGTTAGTGAATTAAAAGATCAAAAACCTCTTAGTAAATTTTGCCTAGGAGGAACCCACGTAAGTTTTGCAATAAAAATTTATTTGTACTTTTACTATAGTCAAGTATTAATAGAAATAGCGATAATGAAGAGCCTAGGAATGCATATGATTAATAAATGTAAAAGATATCTATTGACTGAAGTCAAGGCGAAAGAAAAGGATTTTTCAAACATGTATCATAATTTTTTATATGCATTTCACAAAATCATATGACAAAATAAAAATATAAACTTTAATAAAAATATAAAATAAACTTTTGGACTTTTTTCAATGAGTTTTTAAATTAATGGGAAATATTCATTTTTTGACTGTAATGTAATGAATTATTTAAAACTTTTTTGCAGATATTATGCAGTAAGGGATTATTTTACTTATTATCCATGACAAAGGAAAAAATTCGTAATTTAGGGCTAAATGAATCATTTGTTTTGAAAATTATAATGGAGAATCCGGTAATAGAAGAGGTCATCCAAGTAAAAGAATTAGGCAAATTACTTTTGAAAAAAGATGAATGTAATCTTAAAATGAGTGAAGTACTTCGTTTGGTGAGTATGAATAATTAGGGTAGTTGACTTTTAAAATATTGTAAAAACAAAAATTATTGTTAGAAAGATATCTGCTTTGAAAATTTATTTAGCTAATAATAATTGAAAATATTGAAAATAAAATAAAATTGAACTTTAATGATGAATTCTTGCGTTCGATATGCTGACATTTCACCATTGAACAACTTCACAATGCCGATTAATACAGTTTCATTTTGAGATTTAGCTAATATTCATTAAAATGAGTAAATATGTGGTAGTAAATTATCTCTCAAAACAATTAAACTTTTAACGTCAATTTGAAAATAATCATTAAAATATTTTGCATATTTTAGCGGTTTTTATCGAATTTTGGTTAATTAGTTTTTCCATTAATTTAAAATTAAATTTATATAATATTTTTTCCATTCTCATCTTGTGTATTGATGACTCCACCAATCATCAAAAATTCAGACCATCTTTGAGAATGGAAAACCCTAAAGAAAAAAGTAAAATTCTCATCTTCATGACATACAATTTGTTTCTCTTTGTTCAAAACTTTAGAATTTTCCATTTTTCACAAATATCTCTTTTTTTTTTGATTAATACACGATCTTCATTCCACTGTACTTATTTTAAGATGAACTAATGCCATCGCAGTCGAAAAACGATTAATCATTGTCATTACTCCATATTTATTTGCAATACTAATTTAACGATTGAAATTTCTTAATATTTAGTCTTTTAATTAATCTTAGGATTTTTTAAAGTTTGTTTTCATACAAAATGGGCTCATATTTTGTCAGGTATTTAAATTTCAAATTTACGACTCTTAATGCATTATTATTAATTTCTTATTAGGCAGTGAAAGAAATTGAAACATTGGAAGAGCAAAAAATTTCATTAAGAAAACTCAAGGATAACACAGAAAAAAGAAGAGAATATCTGTGCCGAAAATATATCAATGTATTGGAGAGTTGCGATATTGACGAAAATATGAAGAAAACAATTTACTTCTATATAAGGAAAATATTACAGAATAAATCGGGGAAATTTAGTCTTTCCGACGGAAAGAGCGAAAATTGTCAATGTTTAGAGGCAATTAATAAATTTTTGAAGAAAAGCATTAAAAATTCTGAAATGGAATTTCATGAATCTGAAGAAAATGTCGATGCGATACTTGACTCGATTGAAAGTAAAATAGGTTCCACATCGTCTGAGGATCTGGGTAAGTTTCATTACAATATTTCTCAATTATAAAAAATGTTATGTTAAGCGCGAGTTACAACTCTATGCATTCCAGAATTAATAATACTTATATATATATATTTATATATATATATGCGACTTCAAATTATTATTTATTTCTTGAAAATTTTGATATTTTCATCATTAACAAGTATTTGATTGAAGTGAAATTTTTTGCTTTTTTAGTAGTCAATTATTTTAAAATGATTTTGATTTAGAAACTGAAGGTAATGTGTCGACTTATTAGTAAATGTAGATCAGAGGATATTTCTCATATTTTGAATTCTTTTAGAAAAATAAACACTATGAAGGTAGAAAATGGTGTCATGCATTTATAGTTTTTAATTATTAGATAAAAATAACAATCGTTTATGAAGTTAATTAAATTATGTGATTATTTTAAATGAAGCTTTTCAGCAAGAAAAAACTTTTCTATCTATTATCCGTATATATATTATTTACTTTTAAATTTTTTTCAGATGAAAAAGAAAAATATTTAAATGGAACATCTTTTAATATAGAGCAATCTGATTTGGATAATGATATTGTTCGTAAATTAGAACTAAAAATAATATATTTGTATGAAATTCTTAATAAAAACAAATTGGAAAATGCAAGTGTACAACAGAAACTCACGGCTAGGTTGAACATGTTAGCTGACCATCTTAATAAAATAAAAAACAGTTTTATTGAAAGTGAGGAATTTTCATGTTCAGTTAATGATATGCAGTCACGCAGCTTATTGCCAGCTGATGAAAATAAATGTAAAGTTTCCAGTGAAATACAAAGTTTACCAGAAATAATTAATACCATTACAGAAAATGAAAAAAAGTTAGATTTTAACACAAGCAATTCTATAATGGATGCAATTTATGATTATTCTCTAAATACTGCCAGTGATGATATTTCTTTCATTGATATTAATAAATATTTATATGAAAGAAATAATGTGCATAGTGATTCTTATTCTATAAAAGACATGGGTAGTGAGTGTGTGAGGAATTTTAAGGGTAATAAATTAGGGAAACCATTTATGAAATCTTTTCGTCTTAAGTCTCTCTTGAAAAAGCCGAAAAAAATAGAGGACTCTGAAGTTAAAGATATAGTCTATGATATAAAAAACAAAGAACTTGATTTCAATGAAAATTCATTAGATGAAGATGAAGGGGAAAGAGAACATTTTAGTAGAACTTTGTCTGAAGCAGCAAAAAAAAGTGAAAAAGAATCAAATAAGCATCTCGAGCAGATAAATATTTCACAGATATGTGATTCTAAGCATCCGACATCCTTGATGTTATCGAAAAATAGTACTGTAAATAGGATTTCGAATAAATATCCACAAAGAAGAGAATGTTTGGGTTCCTTTCAGAATCAAAAAGAATATCTGCCACAACTGGACGAAGAATTAGAATATAGAAATCTAAGATATCAAAATAGGTCACCTTGCAATGAGCCGAAATATTTTGCTCCTTATAAAAAATCATTTAAACCTAATGAAGAGGTGGACTTATTCGGAAGTTTCAACAAATATGTTACCTTTCAAATACCGAAGGATACATCAGTGTCTGAAGCCGTTTCTACTAATACATTATATGATGGAGTGTTGAGTAATGCAAATAGTCTTAAAAACGGGAAACGTATAATTCTTTTAAAGAAGAGGAAACTATCTGAGCAGAGTCCAGTTGTTCTTTTAAAAAGGTTAAAGAATAATTAAGCGTTATTTTGTACCATTTTTATTTATTTATTTAATTTTTCCTTACAAATATTTTCATATTTTTTTTTTATGTTTACCTGCCAGGTAAACCCTGAACAGGCAACTATATTGTGTCAGTTAAGAAAAAAAAAAGATACATACAGAATAGAAGCATTATTATTGAGGAGCTCAGATGGTCGGCCTCTTGCGCCATAGATTTTTCAATAATAGATCATTTGGAATTTTCATGTTACCCTACATTGAAGTTCTATACTAATATTCGTATTTTGAGATTTTTTTTATATCCTTCAGTACTTTTATAGATGTTATATCTAGCTATTAATGGAATTACTTCAATACTAGCTTTGTATATAATTAATTTTCACACTGACATTCATATTCGTACTTGTCCATGTTCTTGTCTTCAACCTCTTCATTTAACAAATGTTATATTGCTCAATATGATATCAATTCGATGTTATTTGTGATTTATTATTTTTATATTTAACAATCCTAAGGTCCGAGGACGTTCTCTGTTCCCTTAGTTTTGACAAAATGTATTTGTAGTATTAAGCAAATGAAATAAGTACTTTTACAAATACATATATGTTACGTTGAACTAGAAATCAAGAATCCAGTTTCACATATTGTTTTTCTACATTAAATTAATAAAAAAAATAATTCGATTTGCGTTAACATTCGCATAACATAATAATTGATTGTGTTAACATAACATTAGACAAAAAATAGATGATAAAAGTTAAAATCTTCCTCTTGAATTCTCAAAAATTCATAATTTTAAAATTATTTTTTTTGTCACCGTTCGGTTCATATTTTTTAGTCAATCCACATCCATATTTTTTTCTTTGCCCTGCGATTTCACTGGAACCGGATCAGTCGTGCTTAGTCTTATGAATGGGATTCTTTTTTTCAAATAGATCACTTGAAATCTTCGCTTCAAATTTCATTCTTCAAGTCGCAAACTTTCCTAAGGATAATTTCTCGTATGCCTTTAGTCTAAAGTCTCTTGGTTCCAGTATACCGCCAGGGTGCACGCGCTAGCTCTCAATCTGCAAGTTATACATAACTTTTAAGTTCGTGTTCACTATATAGCGCCTTCTTTTTAAGGAAAGTTTTTCTTGTTGCTGTACAACGAGGCATACCACCGCGGAAAAAGCCGATCAAAATTGGGGACGAGCTATATCGTGACCGGATCTTTTGCTTATATTCGATTGCAGGTGCTACAGCTTGAAAGCAAAAGCGAAATAAAAATATTTTATCAAGAAGAATTTAACTTTTTTCAGTGATGAAGGGAAATACATGAATGAACAGCCTATTAGGAAGTTAGGTTGGTTTCTTAATGGCACATTCACATTTGATTTTTATATAATTTTCCTTTTTTGCTTCGTAAGAAAATAAGTATTTCGCTTTCACTTCCCAGCACTTTTCTGTTCAAGCTCGTCTGAGTGAAATTCGTTGTAATATCGACATGTCGAATAAATGAAAAAATTTTTGTATACTTGATTTTCCGCGGAGCATTGCCAAACACCGTTTGAGCTACTCGTCTATTGTCTGCAGTCGTACAAGGTTCATTTGCTAATTTCGCACTCCGAAGATACATTGTCAATAACTCTCGTTTGTCTCTTCATTCCTGTGATGACATTGCATTTTTTATGGTAACAGATTTTGCCTTTTAGTTTTTTATTAATTGCCTCCGCTTTTTCTGTGGTGGTCCTGTTTCCTCGATTCTTGTCTTCATTCAGCAATTCGCTAATTGAGCTTTATTATGGTAATTTTCGATATATATTTTTGTCTTTTCCCAGAGCACTAGAACAAATACAGGAAGATGTCTTCACGAATTTTCATTTGTTATATTTTGTTGTACAAAAAGGAATTTTCTCACTTTTAAGATTCGATAGTAATGAAAATTTGAAAAAATTAGCTAATATAAGATATATCTGTTGACATAAAAAAGAAAGGAATTATAAAATTAAATTTCTTTTGCACATGATCAAATATCTCTTATTTAAATTGTTAAATTTTAACAACGATTGATGTATACTTAATTGTCTTTTTATTACTCTGTGTTTCATTCGGAAATAAAATAATTATTTATATATATATATTATATATATAAATTGGAAATTATCAAAAATTAAAAAAAAATTTTCGAAAACAATTTGAATATGAGTAATTAAGGTGAGAAAAAACATACAATAAAAAAAACATCTGTTGAAGTGTTAATTGCAATTGTCAAAATAAGAATCTATTAAAATAAAACACTAAATTTTAAAATTATAAAGACTTAAAAAATTTTTGATAGATGTGTATTAAGTACATCAAGTTTTTCAGTAAAAAAAATTCGCTGATATAGACGTTTTAAAACTTTAAATCAAATACTGTGTTCCTTTTTTAAATAAATTTTCACTTTTGATAAAATCTATAAAATTTTTCACATAAATTCGTCACTAAAAACTTAGAACTAAAATTAACATTATGTAAATTAAGGCATTACATAAATTATATCTATAAAGTCTTGATTTGTTTCAATTTTACTCTGAAATAAATACGCATTAGAAAATTTTCCATATTCTAGAATAAATTTACAAAATTTTCTATTGATTATTCTCCGATGACAACTTAGCTGCCAAATCTGCAAATTTTGCCATGTAATCGATACTCGTTTCCGTCATTAAACATTGCAGCTGATTTTCCATCTGCGATATAAGACAAAAAATTAAATTCTAATTTATTAGCAGATCATTTAAAATCTGTGTCGAAAACATGGAAATGAAATTAGACAAGCAAAATTTTCTCAACAAGGAAAAAAGCCCTTGGTAGAATTTATTGAAAATTGCTCCGTTAGATGAATTTTAATTTCTTTTAAAGTAGACATATTTCCTTCATACAATTTTGTTGTATGTCGGAGAAAGTTTGCCCTAACGTTATATATTACATATTATGCATCTATATATTGGCAATATTATTCTTTCAATTTTTCTTTTTATAATAAAAAATTTTCGTTTGCAGATCAATAATACGCAAAACGATGGTTGAAGTAGTCAATAGATTAAATTCGGTAGCTTAAATTTATATTTCAGTTGTCTTTAATTTACTATGCTTCAAATAAAATTTTTTTGATTTCCTGAAACGCTATTTTTATTTCCCGAGGATAATGAAATTGTAAAAATAATTCCTGAAAATTATTATCACACGAGAAAACAGAAATTAGATGTAACAGATAATTACAAAAAAATTTAATAGCAGAAAAAATAACTGACAGGAACTAAAATAAATATCTCTGGAAAAATATTAATTTAATTTTTTTTACTTAAGTTTTCCGAGTAGAAATATGCATAAAACTTACTTCCGAAATGGTGTCGTAATTTTGACAATTCGTACTTTTAACAGGAGTCTCTAAATGTCCTAAAATACTGCTTAACGAATAATCAGCTACCTCTCCATTAAGCCAATCTTCTTCTCTAAGAATTACTGTTGGACTTGGGCTCGCAGGAGGAAGAGCATTACCATCAAAAGCGTTTGCTAAACCTGAATCATAATAGTTGTTATTTTTGTAGTTTTTTTGCAGAAAAATTATTTATTTTCGTAAAAACAGTTAAGCTATGTTTGAATGTTTTTTTCATCATTAATGCATAAATACCAGAGAAACTATTATCTAAATTTCCTGAGGGCATTACTGGATCATGATCTTCTAACAAAGAAGGTATTGATACTGAAGATCCATCGGGATCAGTAGCGGAATTAGTTCCGTCAGAATCCATTAATTGCTTCGGTCCTGTTCCTTGTTCTCTGCATTGTTTAGGCATATCTTTATAATCTCTAGGTGAGTTTGGACGCGAAGTAACCATTGAAACTGGCATAAATTCTCCGGAAAATTGACTCATTTGCGGTATTAACTAAAACAAAAATTTCATTTAAAATTTACTTTTAATAAAATTGATTATATATATATTAGGCAATAAATTTTTAAAAATATGCTTACCTTTAAAGTGACAATAGCATGACCATTACTGGCTTTTGGTAATAAAGGTAATGTTCTTTGCACTACTACATTTTTTGCCACAATACTTCGACCTCTCCTATTGCAATATCTAGGAGTTAATTTCTAAAACAATAGAAAATTAGCGCACATTATCTTTTTCGAATAAAAAAATAACGATAGTTAGCAAAAGCATTATTATTATTGAAAAAAATTTCTTTTTTGCCACTTTATTTAATGATTAATGTATCATTATAATATTTTTAATAAAAATAAAATACTTAGGAAAATAAATATCCAAAATCAGAAAAATCTAGCACTGGATTTTTCTTGTTGTTTCTTCCTTTAAAATCCTGTTCGTAGATCAAATATTCAAGTATTTAATAACAGTATAAAAATCATATTTTCATTTTCAGTTTACTGACAAAAGCAAACTATACTTACATCAAGCTGAGCTCTAAATGCTTCAGGATCTAATCTGCTTTTATTTGTGTTATGAACTCCTGGCTTCCTAAAATTCGCATCGCGGTTATTCATTTTATCTAATAATTTATTATATGTAAAAATTTCCCCAGAGTTTTCTCCCGATGATTTCTGGAAAAAATGTTATGATTGCGATTTACATATCTTGGAAACTAGTGTCATCTGCTACGGGAATAATTAACTTTTATAATGAATTATAATATTCCACAACAGGAGTTAAAGTGTTATATAAACGGAAAATTTTATTCCACAAAATCTTAGCATATATATAGCATGACGAACAAGACAAGATGGTGAAAATGTAAGATTTAAATTTTCTTTTTACCAAAGATTAGAGAAATAAACTACATTCTTTTTTTTATACAGCTATCAGCGTTAAATGTGCAATTATATTTGTTATTTCCTTTCTTTCGTACTTTTAGCTTTTATATTAGTCAGAATTGAACAAAAATTTCTTCATGCATAAATTTTTTTAATATTTGAAGACATCGTTAGATTCAAATAATTATAAATTTTATTATTCCCAAGCCGAAATTGACACAAATTAGCCATTTTTAGATATAAAAACTTTTTAAATGTTTTGCTTTTTATAATAAAAAATTTTTCAAAAATAAGATTTCGTTTTTGGCAAGTAGTTATAATATTACTTATAAAATATTAAATAAAAATATTACTTTAAAATAATGGACTTTATGACAAAAAATTTGTTTTTTTTTAAGCAAAAGAATTCGATTAAACGATTCCAAGCATTTTTAAGCTCAATATTCACTTGCACATTAACCGTTTTCTGCTTCTACTGTGGCCACTGAATATGAAATACGAATGATAAGAAGTTTAACATACTTCACTCAAAGAATCATTTAATGTCCTTCTTCCACGTCCTGAAGTTTTACCATCATCACTGCACTGATGTCCACAAGGGCAGATAGTTTTGGCTTTAATTCTAGTTAATCTTGCCAAACGAACCAGTTTCGACAATACTGAACTCAATTTTTCAAAATTAGACTCTATTGAATTTTCATCTTTTCTTTTCCACCAATAATCAAGTTGAAGTTTATAATCATTACCAATCTGTAATAAATGAAATAAAATAAAGCTTTTTTTAACGAGTTAGTTTTTTTAAAAAAAGACTAACGATGTAACTAAACTTTACTGGTTTCTTAAACCTCTAATAGGTCCACACTTAAGTAAGGTACTGAATGTACTATAGATAGTACATATATATGGAGCATAATAATAAAAATATTTAGATCCTAGGAATAAATCTTTTTAAAGCATTACTTCAAAAATATTAAAGTTAGTTGTTCGAATCCTAATTACTGCGACTTGGTAGTGATTTTAATAATGAAATCAATGTTTAAAAACGCTGGGAATATCATTTTCAGTTACTATGGATTAATTTAGTATATATTTATTCAGGTACTCAATTATTCAATAATTAGGAAAAAGTATTAATAAAAATTTTCATTTAGCCCTTTTTAAAACAGTCTTTTATTTAATCTTAAAAAAAGCGAAATAACATTGAATCCAATAACTTTATTTTTCAGTTGATTCTTAAATGATGGAAATGCCAAAGGGTGATAGGAAGAAAATAAGTATTTTTTGAAAATGTGATCGAAATATTTTAATTTCGTATTACCAAGACTCTATTCATTCCAATTTCTAAGCTGCTTTTAACAAGTTTTAACCAATTTTTTAAAAATTTAGGAAAAATTTATCAATTGTTATTAATGACTATGAATTAGAACAAAGTACAATGCCCCCAGATTTGAGTTCAAAATGACTTATGATATAGCCAAAAAAAAACAATATAATTTGTCCCTAAATGTATTTCAACGATTTTATTAATTAATACAAAACTCACCATCAAATAAAGATCTCCTATAGCTAAAGAATGACTATTTTCCAGAGACCATCCATTTCTAATTTTTGCTACTGCTTCATCTTTGTCATGTATTTTTCTCAAACTTTCCAAAAAATCAGGAATTTTTTCAATTTTCGAACAATTGTCACTATTTCGATTTTCCTCAAATGAATCTGCCTGATTTACATCGGGAGACTCATAACTAAGATCGCTTGTCGGATTAGTATCGCTTATACCAAAAGAAAAGTTTGGTTTCTCATCATTAGACAAATCAGGAAAAAATACATCAATATCACTAGGCTTCATTTCTCTGTCCTCATATACAAAATGCTTCATATTAATTCTTCCATCTTCAGATTTATTAGGATCTTCTCCATCTATTTTTTTATTTTCAGGGCTTAATTTTCCATTCAATTTTTTGAGATCTTTTTCGTCACCTTTATGCTGCTTTTTACCTTTTCCGCGAGATTCAGCTTTTAAATTTTTTAGTATTTCTTCACAAGTTCCTTTCTTGCCTAATCTTTCTTCATATGAGCTCAAGCAAATCCTAAAATATTTATAAGTTAATAGTAACTTATTATTAATAGTAACTTATTTTAGTGATTACTAGATTCTGTAAAATTAATTTTATAAATTTGTATCAATATTAAAAAAATTTTCAAGCTAAGTTAAAGTTTGCTAACCTATTGCTCGTTAAATATTGTCCAATATTAATATCTGCGATGTGAATCGTAGCGTTCGGCTTTGGAGCAACCACAAGCATTTCATCTTGAATGTCCTCCGAATCAGTTTCTTGTAAATTTAATATTTTATTTTTCTAATAAATAATGAAGGAATAAACATATGAAAATAATAGTCCTAAAATTTATTAGATTATCTTCTCGCTAACATTTATTTAATTATTTATTTTCAATAATATATCAGTTTCAAAACATTATAAGCATGAATATTATAAACTCAAACTTCTTAAATTAGCTTCCTTTTTCATATTTAACAGTCAGGAAACCATAAGACAAACATTAGAAACTGTAACTTGAATTCAAAGATGATTAATTTTGTTTACACATTGACTTATATTAAAAATAAAATGAAACATTATCCTTGGTTGACAATTTGGTTGGATTATTCTTTTTTTTTCTTTTTTAATTTTGAACTTTTTGTTCAGGTTAGTTTATGATTGATCATTGGAAATAAATAAATTACAAAAAATAAAGGAAAAAAATAGAACAATATAAAATATAATACATCATAATTGATAAGGACACTACCGTCATAATATAAATTCAAAAATGCTTTGAGCTGCAGCATATTGGATAATATCTGTTAAAACCTTTTGATGTGCAAAATATCTTGCTTCTTTATATTCTGCCATTATTTGTGAAATCAATCTTTTTTCAGCTTTGCTCGAGACAAAAATAAGCGAGAACATTGGATCAGACTTTGCTGATTTTCTTAAAACTTCCCATTGCGACAATAAATTCAAGTGTTTCATCTCACACGTTTTAAACCGCTTATATAAAGATTCAAATGTTAATGTTTTGTACTAATTACACTAAAAATCTTAAATGTAGTTAAAACAATTTTCTTAAACAACAATCATGCATAAATTTTGCTTGAATTTAAATTATTCTGAAATTAAAAATTAAAAAAGAATCGTTAAATATAGTTCTGACAATTTTGTAGAATTAAATTTTTGCTTCAATTTAAAATGGAAAAAAGCTGAAAATACATTTTATCAAAAATAATTAAGAAAAAAAAATTAAAATAAATATCAATTTTGCTTCATATTGTAAATCATTTTTAAATGAATGATTTTACTGATGAATATCGCAAAGTACAAAAAATAAAAGGATACGAATTTTACATGAAAAGGAAGCCATCTTTTTTGAAAATATTTAAGTAAATCCATTAATTTATATTGCAATGGTACAATAACATGAACTCTGGGATTTTGAGAAGAGGATTGTACACGTGCCCAAGAATCATTATGTCGAGGTACCAATTCAACTCTAATCCTGGATGGCAATTTTATATCATCTTGGCAATCTGTGAATAATATAAGCAAAAGTAAAATTAGGTTTCTGAAATTGTAATAACTTTCTTGGCAGGCATTTTTCATATTTGAACAGAAACTTTAAGAACTAATATATTTTTTATAATTTATATAATTTGATAATACTTCCAAAATGAGTACTCTTGTTCATATATTTCATAAGAAAATTTTGAAATTGTAAACGCTCTATTATTTGTTTGTGAAGGAAATATTAAAGGCAATACAATTTCTTAATAATAATTACCTTCTAATTGATTTAATCTTCTCAATGTTCTGCACCTTGGAGTTCTAATGTGAACATTCTTTCCCCTAACGCGTAATTGTGTAAATCCCCTAATTATCAATTCATTCAATTTAAGACTTGTTTTCTCCGTTACGCAGCCCATCTTTTTTCTGAATTCGCCATAATTAATTAAACCATATAATTCCTGAATTTGTTTTTTTATGTCTAAAAAATTATACATATTTATTTTACCAATGTTTAGTAATTGGTGTTTAGAAATAAAATAAAATACGTTAAATGAAACTTTTTATTTTCGCCGATTTAAGATTCATATATATCAGATAACTATAAATTTTTATATTTACAACTACATACAAAACTACAGAACTTTTACAGCTTTATTGATTATAAAACATTAGTGTAATCTTATCTGACATGTATAAGAATTAAAACACATTAGATATATTTCATTTTGAACAAAACTATAATGCAAAGAGAATGCTTAAATTAGTTGTACTTCATATAATATAAATTTAAACATGATTGTTCTATTTAAAAGAAATGTAAGTAGAATAAGTTTAATAATAATTCTCAGGCTGATTAAATTATTTAAATGTTTTGAATTTAATACATAGTCTATCAAGTCATTTTGCCAGATGTACTTTTTTGTTGCTATTTTTTATTTATAATTTGTACTTTTTTCTTTGGAATTAATAATATATTAAGATTAAAATGGATAAATTAAAGTCTAATTTAAAATAAATTTAGTATTAAAATTCAATTACATTGCAAATGAAAAAAGTGAGTCAAAATTATGAACTGTTGAAAAATTAAAATGTAATACTATATGAAAAATTTAAATTAATTTCTCCTGGAAAATTACGTGTGGTATGCATAATTTTCTTAATTCAAAAAATATAACATCGCCATTTCTTAAAATTTTAGAATAACTATATTTGGCATAAAAGAAGTTTAGGTTCTTACTGAAAAGCAAAGCAAAAGATTTATAATTTATTTTGAATTAATTAGTTTAAATTTCAAAAACCATCATTAAATTAATTATCATTATGAATAAGAGTCTGTTAGGTCTAATGAAATAATTTAAGGTAATACTGATGAAAAAATTATAACTAAAAATGTAGCTAAATTTAAAAACCTAAATTAAAAATTTGAAAAAATATTGTTTCAAACAATGCTAAATAAACATCTTAAAATTTCCATTATAAGTCCCTTAAAGTAATTTTTAGAAAGAAATATTTTCAGAAAGTACTTTTTAAAAAGTACACATAATCCTATACTTAGGTTAATACACAAATTTTACTTTAAAAAATTTAAAATATTTAAAACTAATGCTAAGAAATTAAAAAGGAATTTGTTTTGTTTTTTTACCTGGTGGAAATTTTAGATGTTTTGATATTTTTGCCCATGTTCTATAGTAAAAGTGTCTAATTTGTTCTTTAGTTTTCATAACAAATTCTGAATTGCTTTTTTTTTTACTTTTTAAAACAAAATATCTTTGAATAGCTTCAAAGTCTTTTCCATATTCATTTAGAGCTTCAAAAAATATATCTTTCCCTTGAGCTGACCAATTAAGTGACTTGATTTTTTTTGATTTTGAATCATTCTTTTTAAGCAATTCACATTCATCCTTATGTCCATCTAAAATAAAAAAATTATCAGTTCAAACTAAAATTTTATTTTTCTTAGTATAGGGTATTCAATTATTTTATTTGGATTGTATTACAATTTGAAAAGCACTTATAATTATTAACAGTTTTATCTTAAATTCCTAACTTCCTTTGATTCCTAAGTTAATTGTTTAAATGTTAATTAAATCTAGAAACCTAAATTAAAAAATTAAAAAAAATATGTTTTTAAACAATGTAAATAAAAATTTTAAAGTTTCCATTATTAGCTCACCTAAAATAATTTTTAGAAAGAAATATTTGTTTATTTTTTAGTTAACATTTAAAAATCCTTTAAAATCTCTAATAATTCTGTATTACATAAGTATAAAATGTAATATTAATTGTTCCATTATAATTAAACAAAAATTAATAAATTATTTAGAATTTAAATTTAATAATTTCCAATTTCAGCAAATTAATGACTTCCCTACTTACCCTTTTTTTCAAAATTATTAGGATGCAAATTAGGTTTTGATAAATCAAGTTTTAATTTCTTAGACACTCTTGCGCTAGATCGCACAGGAATTCCTGAACTTCCAGGTGAACTGCACTCCAGCTGAGTTACAGATCCCAAAAGTTCTTCTTGTTTTTCATTTTCATTCAACATATTCTTCTCATTAACTGAGAATTCAAAATTATTTTAACCTTTTAAATAGTTTTAAAGCTTTAAATCTTTTTAACATTGTTTCTTTAATAATCGAATGACTGTAGGTCACTTCGCAATTGCTCCGGAAATTTTTTGGTTCAAGAAACGGATAATTATTTAAATCCGTGTCAAGATTTAATATTCTGTTGACAATTACATTATGGAGTACGTAATCTGCAGAGAAAGAAATGACACAATAAAATCTAATACGATTTTTCAAGGTAATTTGATTATTTTTATAATACTGAAATGTAATATTAAAACTGACGCTGAAAATTTATAAAAAGAAGTTTCTACTTTACCAAATTACTGCCCTTTTCTCTTATGCGGCTTTGATTTCGAATTATTTGGTAAACCAACACTTAATATTGTAGCAATCTGTAGAATCAGCATCTTTTCGTTTATGAAACGCGTTTAATAATATTTTTCTATGTTTCAAAGTAATCCCACAAAGTTTATTAAAAAATAAAAATAAGTTTGGCAACATCAACAATAACAAAAACAATATATCAGAAAAAGCAGTACCAACATTGTCTAATAAAAGTCCCTTCGATGCAAGAACCATATCGATTGTCAATAATAAAAGGCGCAATATTTTACTAAATTGAAGCTCTGAAATATGATTGGTCCATTTACTATTCAAGTGGGTGGATCAAATTTTTCATTTGCAAATGGCGCTTTATTAATTTCTAATTATTGAATTTACTTTCAAAGATTTCAGTAGTAGCATAAATTATTATAGGATTTATTTCATAGCGATAATCTAGTAAAGGTAATTAAGATTATTTTATCCTGACTCTTTAGAACGCTACAATTTTGTTTCTCATTCTCCATATATATCGATTGATTTCATGTGTTGAAAAAAAGTATTTAATTGTCTTGATATAGTTTGAATGGATGAGTTAAATAAATTTTATTTTATTTTTTTAATAATCCTCAAATTTTCTTAATGTTTTGCCTAATTTTAACTTGCTGGGAGATTTTTAAATAAATTTTTAATATATTTATAAGATGCATTATATTTCAATCTTTAATATTAAATTGCTTTGGTCCCACCATTATCCATCTACATTTCCTGTAAAATTGTGAAGAATTATTCTTAACACTCTATATCTCCTCTGAAACTGGGTAGGTGTAAGTATTATCTTTCTTCCCACCTATTGACAACATGAAAAAGCTATACTTATAAAGTTAATAATGTTAAAGAATCTTAATTCTCGCATTGAGATTGCGGTCTTTAATATTCTAGAGATCTTTTATAACAATATGTTTTGACTTAAAAAAAATCAATTTGTTATTGAAGATTGATTTATAAGAAAAGTTAAGAAAATCCTTTTCAATGAATGAAAATAATATTTTTTCTTAAAAAAATAAAGTGCTAAGTTTCTTTTCTTGTTAGATTTGTATAAGTAAAATTTTAATTTTTAATTCTAATTTACTACATTAATTATTGGTGTTCATATCAATGCATAGATATGAGCAAATATCTTTTTTTTTTCTCTTAGCTTATGACATTAGTTATCACAGTGAGCAAAAAATGATACAAAAAATTTTCCTCTATCAATACCAGCTTAGAGTGTAAAATATACCATTTATTATGAAAAACAATTTTTTATTTAATAAAGAAATATTTTCAAGTAATATTATAACAACATTGATAAATTTAAATATTCATCATTGAAACATGTATAATTTTTTTAAACAATTTTATTTCTATTGCTTAATATTTAATCACTGATTAATTAGCATTTAAATTCCAGGGGAAAAATATAAAGTTTATTCAAAATGCCTGCAGTAAGAGGTGATGGCATGAGAGGTCTTGCAGTATTCATATCAGATATAAGAAATTGTAAGTTCTACCAAATTTTGTTGTAAAATAATTGAATGATAATCTAATATTTCTTAAAAATTGTTATTATACAGGATTTCATAATATATCATTGTAAAATTATTGTATGCATAATTGTATTAAAACTAATTATTAACATGTTAACGGTTAAAGATAAAAATTTATGGAAGACTTAATTTTCATATTATTAATTGCTCCTTCTTTAAATTTTTTTATTACCCCATTCACCCCAAAATAGCTGAAGTATTATCTTAGAAACTTGCAATTTTTTTCATTTGAAAACAAATAAAATTTTGAATGCTAAAAATTACTGGACTTAAAAAATTATTTAATTAATTATTAAAATTCAGTTTTCTCTTTAATATACTTGTATTCAGGAATGTTTATTTCAGTATTAATTATTACTGCAATTAAATTCCACTAAGAAAGCCTAACTCTACTTATTTCTTGTTTTAATTTAAAATTTTGCATTTGATCATAATTCACTCTGTTGAAAAAATAATGAAGAAAAACCAATATTAAATAGTTTTAAACGAGTATAGAAAATTTTCTGATGTTAGCAGATATCTGTTTAAAATTATGAAAATTATGTCAGGTCATAAATTATGAATAAATTCATAAGAAAATGAAAAAATTCATTAATTACTTGATATTAAAATCATTAAAAACTAGCAAAATTTGCATAGTATATACAGAAAAATATATAATTTGAAACATTCTCCTTTAATAATTTTTAACAATGAAGAAATTTTCTGCAATCAATTTACTCTCTTTGATGTTATATTTTTTTGTGATCCTACAGCATGAAAAATTACACTAAATCATTATATGCATAATGAATTTTGGTTTTTTTTATGCCTTTGCCATTGAATTTATCAGAATCTTTGTATATTTTTTCTTTTAAGGATCTCATTTTTAACCCCGTTTTAATTTCATTTTTCTCCCTTTTTCTCTTTCCTATACTAAAAAACTCAACCATTATATCAACACTATTTTGATATCTTTGTGCCTTTTCACATTTTTATTTGCATCAATTTAGATCAATAACATTACACTTACTGAGAATATTTGCCTTAAGAAAAAAAAATTTTATTACTACTGCAATGATTCAGTTTTTTCTTTATAAGCAAAAAATTAATGTATTGAAAACTATGTTTTTCTATTATATTTTAAAAGAGTTGATATTAATAAGTTATCTCCTGTTTGATCAAGCTAAATAATGTCTTATACAACTAAACAGTTTTTCCTAGTTCACACGTTGCATCATGTAGAAATGCTGTTGCCTAGTAAAAGCAGCCATAATCATTTTACAATATTAAGCTCTGAAATTTTACAATGTTTAAATTAATCCGACGCCTGTGATTGAAAGGTCTTATGTGATTTATATTTTGTGAGAACTGTGGATTGTGTCCCTGCCAGGTTAGGTTATTGTGATCCTACAGCATGAAAAATTACACTAAATCATTATATGCATAATGAATTTTGGTTTTTTTCTATCTGTAATTCTATCAATATCTACGCTTGAATATATCTCAAAAAAAAACAAGATAGTCGAAGATGATTATTATTTAATTATTTCTTATTTAGTAGTTTTCATAGAGCTTCTAACCAATGAATTTAAAATCCCAGACTAGTCCTATCTGAACATAAGATGTCTGAAGTTAGTCTAGTTTCCATTTAATTCATGATATCTTTTCCTTTTATAATTGATAATTCTTTTTAGGCAAATTACATCTGAAAATATTTTCTTTTTATAAAATGTTAGATAAGTCAGATTTTAATATAGTTGACAAAAAGTTATTATTCTGAATTAAAATTTGATTTTGAAAGGAAAAAACAATTTTATTTGATTTCTCTCACATGTTATATTTCTTGATTATATTTACAAATCTGAAATTTGATATAATTTTAAAAATTTATATTTTCTAGGTAAAAGTAAGGAAGCAGAAATAAAGCGAATAAATAAAGAATTAGCTAATATTAGAAGTAAATTTAAAGGAGATAAAACACTAGATGGATATCAAAAGAAGAAGTATGTGTGTAAACTTCTGTTTATTTTCCTATTGGGTCACGATATAGATTTTGGACACATGGAAGCAGTCAATTTATTATCTTCAAATAAATATTCTGAAAAACAAATTGTAGGTTGAATAAATTTTATAACTGGCAAAAATTTTAAATATAAATAATTAAAAAGCAATTTTTAAATTTTACAAATTTTTTAAAGTGCCGATATTGTTTATTTTCATGAAATTATAAAATTTTTTGTTTTAAGAAAATATAAAGCTTTATGTAGTGTTTTATATTTTTTTTTACAATAAATATTTTATTTGAAAAAGGCAGAAAAATTTTTATTGTCAAACTCAGTGAAAGAAAAAATAAAAAACACTTTTTTAAATATATTATTATTTTAACATCGGAAAAAATCTAAAAATATGATTATGATATATATATTAATTTGGGCATAAAATATGTTTATATATAACATTAATGCAATACATATAAGAGGTAAAAAAGATGAATATTTAAAAAAATATGAACGTTTAGTTATTATATAATTATAACTAAATACAGTATATAAAAATTGCCACAATATGAAATCTTATAGAAGTTTAAAACGTATCGCTTTTCGAAAGAATACTTGGCAAAATATTTAATTAAGAACCAGCTATTAATTTCAGATTAATATTTAATAAATAATTTCCTTGAATTATTAAATTTCCGGATTTAATATTTATCTTATTATTTTCATTTTTCTTAAGAAGTAGAATTAAAATGTATTCCTAGGATATCGTTTAAATTTAAATTTTTTAATCAGAATATAACTTAAAGTTCAGGCAATAATAAAATTA